>VXBR01006874.1:238444-301076 GCA_013400215.1 Cisticola juncidis
GCGGGCAGCCGGCAGGTAAGGGCTGCGCGGCCGCGCACACACACGTGCTCCGCCGGGTTCGGCGCTGCGAGTCCCCGTCCCTGAGCGAGCGGAGCGGGGCGGAGGGATGGAGGCGGCTGCAGAGCGGGAGTTACGAACGCGGGGCCGGCGCGGTTCCACCTCGCTGCGGCTCTCGGAGGCGCCCGGGAGGGACTAAGTGCTTTTAAGAGGATCCCTGTCTGCCAGGAGCCCTCTGCCAGCAAGGCAGAGCCTGGGGCACCCCCGTGGGTAACAGCTGGGACGATGCTGGCGTGCGTGTGTAGCGGCGCATCTTCGGCACACGTCGGAAATGCCAAGACTGCGTGTGCTTAGGTGGGAAAAGTAAGGAGAGGTCATTTACATCCGCATCTTGGGAGCAAAAGTGGAGTTGCCGCAGCTCCGGGTAGGCACAAGCCGGGCTGCAGCTGAATAAGCGGCTGTGCTGAGAAGGGAGCCGCGTTTCGGGGGAGACGGTGACGATCTCCCCTGGAGTGGCAGCACTGCAGTTGCAAGTGAAAAGAAGTTAACACGTCCGACAAAAGCTGGGGTTTGCTTTTTTTCCTTCTTCTTTCCAAGTAATATACGGCGGGTTTGAAACATCGTGTCTCTCTGATCCGCCTCAGCTGCTACCTGAGTCCCTGTTTATTTTTCAAAGCTCTTTAATGGAAGGGAGCCCCCTCGCAGCCCCCCGTCCTCCGGTTTGCATGTACCCGGCAGAAAGTTTCCATTGTTCAGGAAAGGGTTTGAAGCCTGTTTGCCAAAAAAGTGACAGGGGAATAAATGGACTTCGTGGAGGCTGGGGGGTGAGGGGCATTACTTTCATACCCCTTTTGGTTAAAGCTATAAATCACACCGGGGGTTGGGTTTGTTTTCAAGAAAGTCCTAATAAAACACCAGATTCTTAGTGTAACTCGTTTGGCTCATTTTTCACAGCCAAAAGAATTGATTTATGGGGCAACATCGCAGGGACTTGGTCAGAGCAGATGAGGTCGGTGTGCGGAAGGCAGCGGGCAGCCTGTGCTGGCCACGGGTGTGTGACAGAAGTGAAGTGTCCCCAGTTCTCGCTGGCGTTCCCTGAAGTGCACATTGGCGCTGTCACTCCAGGCACAGTCGGTCCCATGGGGGTGAGGAGCCACCTCTGTGGCTGCCTCAGTGGTCCCTGGGCTTCCACCCTCACCTTCAACCCATAGCTGGGGTTGATGATGTGTTGAAGTGGTGCTAAACCCTTCCCGTGCTCTAAGGTACTTCTGCAAGTTGAAGCTTCGGGACGCGGTTGGAATCGTAGCAAGTGGCATGGTCACACGGAGGGGAACATCCCTCCGGTGGTGCCTGTGGAGTGAGTGATGGGTCGGGATTTCCAGGAGCTCCCTGGAAATTCTCGGGACAGGCTCTCTTACCTCTCGGTCCGCTTTCTCCAAAGCGAAGGTGGCTCTGTCAACTCCCGCTCTGCTCTCTGGAAGTGGGATTCCTCCCTGAACCGGGAGGGTTCCCATCAACCCCAGTGCCTAGCAATGTCTTCAAGAGTTGTCCCATCAGTGTGAGCTGGTAAAAGCTGTCCTGTGGATGGGGACTATGAAGGGGGAGAGAGCTTTTCAGTGCCAGTGGCTATCCCACCATCTTCCACGTGCGTGGGGCAGCCAGTGCTGCTTCCCCAGCTCTGCCAAAGCCAGCGGCTCTGCCTGTCCGACCTGGGGGGGGAAAAGGTTGTGCAAAAGAAACTGTAAAGAATATAAACCTTCAGAGCCAAGTAAAAACAGATTTTACTTTTTCAGTCTTTTTGAATTGAATGGTAAAAAGCAAATTCTTTCTCCTAGTCAAATGGGCCATGGGGTATTGGCTCATTACTGAGGGTTGTTGTTCGCTGGGCTTTGCATTTACAGTCTAAGGCCTTATTTTCCATAAAGGGGCTTGGAAGGATTTTTCCCCAGTGATCTAATTCTCCACACGGGGCTGTGAAGGCTATAACAGCTACTGCTTTGTGCCTATACTCAGCTACATAAAACACACATTGAAGGGAGGCATTCTCGAGGTATGTGTATGTTTGCTAATATGAATACTGGCTATTAGCGGAGGTGGAGGGGGTGCAGGTTTTAACATCTCCGCAGGGAGGTGTTCGGCTGTTGGCAGGAAGGAGGCAGATGGCGGGGCTGTTGCTGAATAGAAGCTAAACTAAAAACACCAGGGGCCTCATCTGGGCTGAGTTTCTCTTCTCTCCGTTCTCTGGGCTGCTGGAGGAAGAACAATGTCAAATTTCCCCCCTCCCTTTTTTTTTTTTTATGAATGAAAGTAAGAGAGGCAAGGCAGGATTGAATGTGTATGTCATTCAGGGGCTATGACAGAGATGATTAGGGAGGTCAGTGAACTCCTTTGCAGTCTTGAGCATGCGGTCACTCTATTCAGCAGCCACAGAATAGACACCAATATAAAAAAGCCCGTCCAATTTGCATTAGTATTCAGATAAAGATATTACTTCGTACGATTTGTGAATGTCAAGTAATGCTGGCTGTTTCCTTAGAGAGCAGCCCAACTGAAACAGCAGCATTTAACTTTTAAGAAATTTTGATAGCCATCCTGTCTTCTGTAGCTGGCTCGTGTGTGTGTCTGCACATGGTATATGTGAAAAAGGCAATTTCTTGTGTTGTACTAGTTAGCTGCTGAGGCTGTCTGAGTGCATTGAAAGAGTTGTATAGAGAGCTGCTAATGTTTGATCAGGTTTGTGCGGGAAGGGGAGGGGAGAGCTCTCCCAGTCTGTCAGAGCAAGAACCGAAGTTCCCTTGTGCAAGGAGTGGGATTGTCACCCAGAGTTAATACTGCACAGGAAGGGGTTTTTTGCCAGCAGAACAGAACAAGGACCATTTGGGGATTTTGCCTAAGTTTAATGGGAGGGCATGTACCAACTCCTGTGAGGTTTTTTGTGTGGAAGGAAGCGGTGATGTGCCGGCTGCGGTGTTTTTCATGCAGCTGATGGCAACTGGGCTCTTGCAGCCTTGCAGCATGAGCTCAGCCAGGGATCCAAGGTGTAGGGTACACTGATCTGTGCCACTTTGCTTTGTGTATCTGAGCGTTTCAAAGTTCATCCTGAAATTACAGGGGTAGTGAAGCGAGTGCCAAATGGCACTGGCTGTTCCTGGAGCTCGCCTTGGGGTTTATGTGTTCAAACCCTCTGCAAAGAGTCTCTCAGATACTGATGGTGCTGTTTACTTTGTGCCCTACACCAGGAATGTTTTAGATTCAATGGGCAGCTGTGAGTGATAGTTTTGAGATTAAAAGTTGATCCATTTGTTCTCATGAACAGCAGCAGCTAAGGAGCTGTAAGTCTTTAATATTAGACTAGCATATTTTACTATATGCAATAAAATAAGAGGACACAAGTAAATGTGATGGAACATCGCCGCTTCTTTTTAAAAAAATCTACTTCTTACCTAGCAAACAGTGAACTAGAAAGTCTGTTCCAGTGCAGAGATGGACTCAATGTATTCAATAGTAGCTGTATAACATAATGTTTTCTACACATACTGACAAGGGTCACTCCAATTAAATCTGAGGATTTTTTTCTTTTAATTACAACTTTATTAGCAACCGTTGAGTAGGAAATGTGATGAAAGATCTGCAAATTGTGTAGCAAAGTGTCGATCTGCTAATTAAATCATGCAATTAAAGTAAGCCACTCAGATGGACGTGTTAACTTTTATGACTCCCTCCAAAAAAAATCCTTGGTGCTGTTTGGGAAGGTGAACCTGTCCTGAAGCCTGACTGAACATGGATGCCAAGGAACTCTTGATTATGGCATTCCCACTGTATCCAGACCATTTCCATACAGTGGGACCCAGTCTGCTGATTGCACAAAGCTGAAATTTTTCATAAAGCTAGAGGAGGGTCCCTCCCGTTCTGTAAGGCTGATAAACAACATTTTTGATTTTAAAATATGGTCAATAACAGTGAATGTTGATATCCACCTAAATACTTAGAAAGCTGTCCTTTCTGGGTATTTACTGTGTTCATCTGCCATTCACTTAAAGATCCTGTACATCTGCTATTCACTTGAGGATCCTAAAGAATAGGGAATCAGCCTGGTTTCTGAGCAATTAATAAAATTTTCAGTTTATAAAAGCGTTGGATCAAAGTGATTATGAAAGTGATCTCTCATTGGCATGTAGAGCGAAGGAAATTGCTGCACCTTAATTTTAGCTAAGGTTAGGGCATGGCCTGCTGGTGGCTTTTTCAGTCTGGTCATTGAAGTGTGTAGGATTCAGTGCAGGAGCCTGAGCATGAGCCATTAAGTTTCATGGAGAAGTGACTGTGTTGTCATCATGGTTTAGCTTTTGGCAGTTTTTACTATATGTAAGGTAGACCCATCAGGCTGATAAGGAATTCAGATTTTTATAATGACAACAGAGTCAAAATTCCCTCTCCAGTTTTTCCCAGCTCAGCTGAACCTGATACACAGATAAACAATGAATCTGGCTATTTTCCTTCTGTTTCCCTGTTTGACTAGATTTCTGTCTTATCCTTCATGGACTATGTGCTTGTAACTTTTTGTGTGTCCTGGGAGTTTGTCTGACTCTGCATACCTGTTTCTTCCTTTTTTTCTGATCCTTAAAAAACACTCCAACCTTGAAATTGCTTGCTGACTCCAAGCCATTTAATAGACTAGTTTGATGTAGCGGGTTCAGTGTTTGCCTTTTCATTTCTTTTAATAGCAATTACTGATAAACTTGATTCTACATGTACCAAACTCTGTGCCAGAGAGGATGGGGGCTGGTAAAAGTCTGCTTTACACTCAGGTGTTTTTTTCAGCAAGTGGGACTCTGGTTCAGCACAGCCACTCATGGTATGTGGCAGCAGGCAGCCCAGACTGTAGGAGGAGTAAATCTGAAAGCACCTCTCTGCAAATGCTGTGCTAAAACCGTGTCTGAAGATGCATGCAATGCCAGAAGCACCTTAAAATACCTTGTTACACCCTGAATTTTTTTTTCCCTTGGCCTCCTACGTAGCTTATCAGTTTAGCGGTCTCCCCTCTTTAGGCTGTTTATCTGGTGATCTTGTTAAAAAAATCACTTTTTCTCTGAGGTGAAGCTGACTCCCCCAGTGTTCCCTTTCTCATACGCACAGAGCTCAGTTTGCCAAGTGCCATAGATGTGATTTAAAGCTCTGTATGTGTGAAGAAGGGCTTTTATTCCTGCTATATTCCTGGTGTGCCTACCCCTAAAGTATCTGCTCCTTGGCTTCAGTGACCAGGAAGTTTCTGCAGTATCAAAAGCAAACAAGAACTGTGAGATATTGGCTGAGTAAAACCTTTGGTAAACTTAGTAGTTAAAATGTGAAAGGTAATCAGATGTAAATCTGCCCTATTATTCTGATAGGCTGTCAGGGCTGTTGCTTTCAGGTGGATAGGAACTAGGCAGGAGGTAGTTAAATCAATTTAATTTTTTTTTTTTGTGCAGTGACACTCAGGTTACTCAATGTAGCAAAGCTACTTTTGAAGAATAGCAGCACAGTCAAGTAAGAAAACATTTCTCTAGTACCTGCTTCAGTTTCAGATGTATTCATCTAAAAAAGGGGTGGTATTTATTGCAAAGTGGAGGTAGGTCTGTTGTGCTGGCCTTGCTTTCCCAAATCCAGAGAGCAAGGCAAGATTACGAGTTGGTTAAATGAAAAGGTTATATTAAAACTTGGAAGGGTATCTCTTTATCACGCAGAACTGTATGCAAAACAATTGCCGTGTGCTTACACGTTTAGTTAGCATCTGTGAGATTCTGGGGCTGTGCCATTTCTGCAGGTTGTGAGGGGTTAAAGGAATTAATAACTGAGGTGAGAAGGGTTCCAAGTTTTCAGGTGAGGAAAGGACGAGCCCAGGGTCGCTCTCTGGGAGCAGGCACTGCCCCACATGCTGTGTGTGCTGAAACCCCAGCACTGCTGCTTGCACCACCATGATCAGGGTGTGCTCTGAACTACCTGCAAATGTCACACATGGCAGCATGTTGGTTTGGATTTTTTCCCCTCATTTCCTTTCCACCCAAGGAGCCAAGCCATCAGTTAAATTCCTTGAGTATGAGGCTTTTAGGGAAAGACAGTAACAGGCAATGATAGTGCACCATGGCATGCCTGAAACCTCCAGGGGTGGCTTCCCAGCTGTTGCTTTTTCATAACTGATGAAAGTGTTTATGAGTTTATCTTCATTTAAAACCTTTGCCCTGGAAAGTGAAGTGTTTTATAGTTGTGCCTTGATTTCACTGAGCTACTTTGTGCTGTTCACCAGGAATCTCACTAAATTGTTTCATCTGACTCAGATAAATCAGTGAAGTTCTGGAGACCAGTGCTGGGTTATAAGGATTGGACTAATGTCCAGAAGTAATGGATTTTAAGCATTTTGAAGTTGACCTGGCTCGAGCTGGGTATAGGGGAGACAGCAAAATAGCTGGGTATTGCTTAGAGACCATAGCTTGTGGTGGTGATGTGGTGCGTGGGTGAGTTCTCACTGATGGATGCCAAGAGGGAGGAGTGATGTAAAGTAAAGGGCAGGAAGGGGAGGGCTTCACTGTCAGAGAGCTCCAAGGAGAACGAGAGCATCTCTGATGCTGCTCTCACAAGAGGCAGGCAGCACCTGGCTCTGTGAAAATGGGATGCAGGAGTGGCCCTTGTAGCAGGACCATGTCCCAGGAGCCGTCTGGTCCCCTGTGTTGCTGCTGGTACTGCCTCTGCAGGGGATTTACTGGGGGTATCATTGTGGTGTGTGGCAGAGATGATGTGAAGCCCTGGAGGTGTTTCTATTCCACCGGGCACTGCAGGGTAGCTGGCATCACCCTGAACTGACAGCTCATCCCCTCTTGCTCACTCCCCCTGCAGAAGGTAAAACACACATCTGTGAAGGCTTTTCTTTGGAGGAAAAAAGAGCTACAGGAGATGTCTCTGGATCCAAATGATGAGACCAGCCTTTCTCAACGTTCCACCTTCCCTGACAGAAAACTGAAAAGATCCCAAGAATTAGATTTTTAATTTTATTTTGACGCTTGACAGAGCTTGTAAAGATCCTTCGCAGCAGATTTGGCTCCCAGTTCGGGGCAGTCATTGCTTTCTTTAAGGGTTTTGCTATTCTCTGCTTCGTGTAGTCCTGTAAAAATAATAACAAGGTCCTGATCTTGTGCCTATTGAATCCTAGGCTAAAAAAGCCCCCATTGATTTCCAAAAGAGCAGACTGAAGCCCTTCACAAGTCGTGGTGGGAGCAGCTATTTAGCATAAGCAGGAATTGTTTGGGAAGTTTTCTAATGACCCAAACATTTTAACAAGCAGAGGAAACTCTGGTGAGTAAAAGAGCTCCCAGTTTGGGGGTCAAGATCCCTGGAACTGGCTTTCAGTGACCTCCCATTCCTCTCTAACCAGCTGGAACACAGACCTTCACTTCCCATCTTGCTTTTTGTAACTCCAGCTCCGACGGGAGCCCACAGCAGCATCACAGCCCAAACGCAAGCACCAGAGGCAGTGGTGACAGCCACCACCCAGCTCCCCGTGCCTCTGCTGTCTCTGTGGAGCTGGGCTGCTGTGCTGGTCACTGTCCCCTCCTGCCCCATCCTCACTGCCATTTCATCAGTGTCACTGCCATCCGCACCGTGAGCTGCAAGCAGCACAATGTGTTAATAATCCTCTGCGGGTGAGCCTGAGCCCTGGGACCCTGCTCCACACAGGAGCCCATGGAGGAGCTTTCCTGGCATTTCCCAGGCAGACAGAGCACCAGAAAAAGTTTTCCCATAGGATTGTTCTTTTTTTTTTTTTTTTTTTTTTTTTTTTTATAATCCCACTTTCACGTGTGAGACACAGGAACAAGCAATTCCCTCCCAGCAACATACTTCAGCAGCTTGGGTGGAGACTGTAGACCCTGAACCAACTGGTGGTTTCATTTTTGTTTCAAATTTTTCAAACTTCTCTCTGTAGATTCCCTCAGGAAAGCATTTTGTTTCTAGCCAGTAGCAGGGTCTGTGTAAGATGAGCCTTGGGAGATGGAGAGTATGACTGCTAAAAGTGAAGAGGAGAAACCAATTGCAGGGAGAAGGTTAAGGAGTTCTGAGTGTGCCCTGACAATTAGCATGTTCAAGAGAAGATAAATCCTCAATGAGCCTGTCTTTAATTAAAAGAATGATTGGAATTAGGCATAGTCCCATCTCTCCTGATCAGTATCATGAGTATCTGTACGAATAAAGCATTTCTGAGCGGGGAGAAAAACAGCAGATTTTAATCTGCCTTTGGTAGCCGATATGTCTGCCTTTTGCAAGGGCATATTTCTCCTTGTCTTGGAGTACTGGGCTTGTTGACAGTAAACAACTGTCACTTGGCAGTTTATGAAAGAAGAATGTTTGAGAAAACATGTCCACTTTAAATAGTTATGCTAATAAGCTGGGGATTCATGCAGAAATGAGGGGATCTGGTAAATGGAGGTACATAAATTAGCTGGTATTTAGAGCCATAGGATCATGGAATGGTTTGGGTTGGACTGGGCCTGAAATATCACCTTGTTCCAACCTTCAGTATTCACTGTGTAAGATAAAAGCTGAGTGCAATTTAGGGAGAAAAATTAAAAATACTTTTCATTTTTACAGTCAGTGTGTTATGCATGAATTCACAGCTTTCTGTGAAAGCATAATTTTTTTTTTTCCAGTGAGAATTCCAAAAGCCTCTTTCTTCCAGCTTGTGCTGGGTTGGGCCCTGGGAGGTCCCTGGGTGGGACGAGCTGCAGGCTGGGAAGGCAGTGCTCCCACTGAGTGTCCTGAATGCTGCTCCAGGCTCCACAGGCAGCACTTGGACCTGGCAGCTGCCCTGCCGTGTCCTCAGCCTTTGCTGAGCAGCAGTGATCGCAAGAGGAGGCTGCAAGAAAACTTTGCCTCTTGATTTGTGAATTGATTAATTACAGAAAGGAAAGAGTGGGGGGAAAGTAAGAAACAGCAGATGGTGTCCTCTCTGCATCCCTGCCCAAAGTTGCTACAAATCCATCACCCACCTTCTTTTGAGTTAAACACTGGTGGATGTAGTGAGAGATGAGCGAGTGCAAAGCGTTTGTTCCAGCTCAGCCCAAAGTCATCAGTGTCAAAATATGATCAGTGGGGGCCTGGTGTCAGGCACTTGAAATCTGTAATCAGGCATAAAAAATGTGTTTCAGGCTTTCCAGGCTCCTGGTTCACCCAGCTTGAGAAGAAGGGTGTAAATGGCTAATGGGGGATACTAGCATTAGCCTTGAAGATACAGGGTAAAACCACTCTCCTGCACTCCAGGTGCCATCCTGGGATATGATATAAATACAGTAAATACCCTGGAGTTTACAGAGTATTGTGTTGCAGATACCCCAGGCTGAAAGAAAGTATTTCAGAGAGGGGTGTCTTGATAGCAAAACCTTCTATTGCCCTTGTTCCAGTTTGGGCAGAGAGCTGAACGAGAACCCCCAGAGTTTTGACAAAAGGGCCACACTCAATTTTCTTTTGCCCAGTGATTCACTTATTATTGCCATTATTTGAAGTAGGAGGCAAAGGAAACCCAAACACGAAAGCTCCTACTACAGAAATGCTTTGCTGTCTGCCCAGTCAAAAAGGAAAATAACTCCTGGAAAGTGCTAAGAGTTGGGCTGGGACTCCAGCCTGTGAATTACCTAGTGAAGGAACGAGATTTCTGCCTCATTTATAAGTGCAGCCATGCTGGCATCTTGGGTTTGAGGAGGCAGTGGGCTTCTGTGTCGTAAAGGTCTTCATGAAGGGGAGGGAAGCACAGAGGTGACAGAGGGGATAGCAGGAGTTCTCCTTTGCCCAGTCCCCCTCAATGCAGGGACAAAAAGGGGCAGGTTTGTACCCATCACTGCAGTCTTGGTGGTGGGTCACTGCCTGGTCCTGGCTCTGGTGACCCCACACAATGCAAATCCTTCCTGTAAGAAGTCATCTGCATGCTCTGAACAAGATAGTCTTGTGGGTGGAATGTGTTAGTTCTGGCAAAAAGAGGCCTGAAACCTCCTCAGGTGCTTTGAAAATACATGTAAATGTTTGAAGTAGAGGTTTTCTCCTCTTTCCCCCCCTCCCAGCGCATAGCAAATGAAGTGCAGACAAGAGGTGCAGTCTTTGCAGGAATAACTTAACCCAGTGCTTGAGCCCAGCTGTTTTGGGCATGAGAAGAGCAGTTGGAGGGGTGACAGGATGTCTCAGGGCAGACAGGAAGATGACCCTGAATTAGCCACCCACCCAGGAGTGGAGGGGGCAGAATGCTGTGGACAGTTCTTGCTCCATTTATGGGTTGTACTTCACAGAGGGTTGTCCAACTTCATGTCTTCATGAGCAGTCCAAGGTGGTGGTTCAGCCCACCCACGGGAGCATGGCAGGAGCTTAGCTTTGGTGCCTGACTTCCAGACAAATCCAGCCCCTTGGTGGCTGCTGGGCTCAGTTTTTATCATCTATATCTTCCACCTGGCAGAGAGAAGTGGCTGTCTTCTTTCTCCCTTGGCTTGCCTGCTGCAGTGACCATCTTTGGCATCACAACAGCATCCATGTAATTCTTAGAGGCTCATTTGCACAGAGAGGAATTTATAAGTGTTTCCGGTGAGGAAAAAGGCAAGGCAAGGCTGGGAAAGTCAGATTAAGAAAGATGGGCAATATATATCGAAGGTCCCTGGTTCATGCAGGTAGGACCAGCCAAATCCTCTTGTGGGAAGGTGGAAATAGCCCTCTGCAGAGGATCTGCATTTCCTTACAGCAGTGCTAAAATATCTTTGCATAGAGGTATCTACGCTGCTTCTGGAATTCCTGGATCCTAACGTAGTGCAGGTTGTGGATGATTATTTAGGAGCACTAAAACCGCTTGAAGGCAGTGGGAACTGAGACACGCATGACTTCCTTGAACTCTCCCTTAATTTGTCAAGTGGAGTCCAAGCCCTGCTGTAACTGATAGGGTTACAGGAGACCATGGCAAGGTCCCTGCTGGTGCCCTGGTGCTGCTGCTGGCAGTGAGAAACCTCTGCATTCAGGTTGGATGGTGAGCGATGCCCCGTGCGTGTGCGAGGCCAGTGAGTCCTGCTCATTTCGGGGTTGTTTTCCAAGTCTGTTTCCTATAACCCTGTAGACTTAATACAAATAAAGAACTGACTAAGTTTCCTGTGAGAAGCGCGGAACAAACGCTGAGCGTGGGATTTGAATGCAGAAAGGTGAAAACACAAATGTATACAGAAACAGCAAGTCAAACAAGCTGAAAAAATATTGTAAGGTTGATTTAACAGAGCAGTGAACTCAAAGCTGTCTAATCCCTTTAGCAGCCTTCTTTAAAGAGGAGAAATTAAAGAATTTTTGACATTACTTTTCTTTGCCATCTCTCACAACTCTTTCTAATAATGCTGAAGGATAAGACTTGAGTTTAGTACGAGGACAAAGTGTTGCAGCTTTAGTTAAAGTGTTTTCCAAATGACAAAATCTTCATTGTCTCTGACGACATTAAAGTGGATCAGACTTCCTGAAAGGCGATTACTGTTAAATTTCTCCAGCTTGGGTACCTGGCACCTAAATCTCGCTTGAGACTGAAATAACAAGCTTGGTTTTGAAAGATGCTGAGCCAGGTCAGGCTCTGCATTTAAATCGCTTAAGCACACTTAAAATCTGGCTATTCATTTTGATGCATAGATATGGATTTGTGGGCTTAATCACCGACCTTTGCATTTCAAATGTTTGACCTTTGTTTTCTTTACTAAGTATGCAGACAGAGCAGGCCCCCAAATTATTATTATTTTTTCCCTTTTACATAGCTGAAAACAGCCAGCAGAAAATACTTGAAGTTCTGCATCTTGTTACTGAGAAATAGGGATCTTTGGAGAATTGCAGTTTCTGTTACTCAAGGGAAACTTGCAAAATGGTTTTTTTCTTATAATATTTTTATATTATTTTCTTATTTAAGAAATAACAATATTTTCTTATTTTCATTCATGTGAACATGATGCTTCATATATCTAAAACCCACAATCAGTTGGAAAAAAACCCACCCAAACTAACCTAAACCTTTGCCCTCTCTTAATCCCCATACAAGAGGGTTTTTTTTTTTTAAGATGTGCTTCTCTCCCCCCTGAAATAAAGGCAATTGATAGGCTCATAAACAAATACCAAACATTAAGTCCTAATCTCCATATAGAGGAGCCTGACCCTTTTTATGGAGAGAGAGGGTAGAGGGAGGAAACGGGGCCAGGAGTTTCAGGTTTAATGCTTATTAAAGTTTTAGTGGGTGGGAAAATGCAATCAATAAATTTTGTTTAATGCCTCAAAACTGGTGTTGGTTTTCACTAGCTACACCGGAGAGTAGTTTTCATTTTGAAACTAGGACACTCGTAGTTGGAATGACAATTAATGTGGAGTGAATATGGTCCCAGTTGGAAGCCGATTTTTTGAATAGCATGAGAACTCCCCCCACCTCTCTGCCTTGGCTTCGAAGTGGGGTAGCTTCCGTTTTTAATTAGCAGACCCGGCAAAATTTAGCTCATTGTGTCTTTCTGATCCTTTGGCCCAGTGGATAGCTTGTATTTCTCCATCTTGCTGTCTTGAGGCTGTTCTTTTTATTTTTTTTTCCTTCAGTTTTGGTTCGGGAAGGAAAGGGGGCTTCAGGATACTTAGGATTAAAGTCATTGTTTGGGGGTATTTGCAGCCAGCTGCCTGCATTAAATGAAGATTAGAGGAGTGCACATTAAAAGTGCAAGGGAAATGCAGAGGACCTGGGATTTTGGAGCTGCATAGCTGTGAACCGAAGGGGAAAGGTTGGGGCTTTATGGCAAATTTTTTCTGATGCCATGTGATCTTAAAGCCCACTTCAGAAAGCATCACAAGAAGCTTCCAGGGCAAAACTGGCTTGAGAATTGGAAAGGGAACAGGAACATTTGCATCCCTTAAACAGTTCCTCTGAGGTAAACATAAACTTTTGAGCCCGGGAAACTTACGTATTTCTTTAAAATTCATCTGCAAGAGCACTTGAGAGGTGGTGGAATTTTTATAGAACTGACCAAGTAGCTGAAAGCTCACCCTGGAGGTCAAAACTCCAGCAGTAATGAATTTTTAAGGATTTTCAGAAAGGAAATTAAGATATAAAGAGAGAGTCCAGGAAAAAAAAATAACCGGAGGAATCATTCAGCAACATTATAACAAAGTTTAAAACTATTTCCAGATACAGTTGCTCTCCTTTCCCTATGCTTTGTGGGGCAGTCCTTTGTGTAAGCTGTGTCCTTGTAGCGTACTCTGCCAATTGCTTGGGGTGTGTCAGCTACAAAACCCCTCCAGGTAAGCTGAGGAGGAGGGATGCTGTGGTGCACTGATGCTGAAGAGCACGGGTTTGCTCAGGGCTCCACAGTTTAGCAGGACCAAGTTCTGCTCTGATAGTCCTGGGGCAAGCCTTGCCCAATTCATTGGGATGCTGGGAAGCCTCATTCTGTGCCTCAGTTTACTTAGCTTTGAAAGGGCTTGTGCTAGCTGCTTTCTTGCTGCAGTGATGAGGGTTTTTTGGACTTCCTCAGGCGTGCAGAGCAGAAATGTAAAACATCAGCCCTTTGTGGTGGGATCTGTCTGTCAGCATCCAACTGGGATGCCCCTGCTGTGCTGAGCAAAAGCTGAGGAGGCTGAGTTGGCCACTGCTCCTCGGAGGCAGACACCAAAAGGACACAGCACAGTCTGTGCTCACCCAAGGACAGCCCATCAGTGAGTGTCCATCACCCAGCCTTGAGCAGTGACCACGGCTGCCCTCGGTGGTCTGTGTGAGCTGTGGGCCAGCAGCTGCCAGGCTGTGCTCAGGCTGTGCTCAGGGTGTGCTCAGGGTGTTGTGCTCAGGGTGTTGTGCTCAGGGTGTTGTGCTCAGGCTGTGCTCAGGGTGTTGTGCTCAGGGTGTTGTGTTCAGGGTGTTGTGCTCAGGGTGTGCTCAGGCTGTGCTCAGGGTGTGCTCAGGGTGTGCTCAGGCTGTGCTCAGGGTGTGCTCAGGCTGTGCTCAGGGTGTGCTCAGGCTGTGCTCAGGCTGTGCTCATCCTGCCAGGCTGGCACTGGGGTCACCCCCACCCCGAGCATGGGCTGCTGGGCACTGGTGCAGCTCATTGCTGCCCTCCCTGAGGAAAGACAGAGACTTTGGCACCAGGAGCCATCTGTGTGGGCATCCCTGAGCAGGAGCTAGGGGCTCCCATACCCTGGGGATCTCAGCACGCCCGTGCTGCCTCCCATCCGCTGCTCCCTGCCTTGGGGACCATTGATGGAAGTGGAGACATTTCATACCAGCTCTTTCATTTCTGTAAAAAGAGTTCAGTGCAGGACTCTGAGCTAACTAGATACATGTGGGTGGTGTTTGCTTCCCTGTTGTGAGTGGGGAACCAAGTGTTTGATTGTACAATCTGGTCAGATTTTAAGGAAAACTTCACATCACTGCTTGTTCCTTTAAGCCAGCAATCCCCAGCTGAAGACTGTCCTTGGGACCAGTTCTGGGCTCTCAGCAGCAACCAGAGCTTTGTCTCTCTTGGAGGGGTTTACATTCCCAACTTTTTAGATGTAGCCAGGAGACCCCTCTGGTTTGTTCTCTGGTGGGGTTTTTTTGTCCTTCCAAGTGTCAGAGGGAGATCTTGCTGGCCCAAGTGTTTTTGTAACTGTTTTAGCTTTGTTGCAATTTATTTCTTTAAACTCTCTGTGCCTGGATTGGGTGATCTAAGAAAACAGTCCATTAAAAGGAGGATACCATAGAGTCCTGATGAATCCTGTTTTCTACTTGGCCGATGGAACAGAAAGCTAATTGCCAGTAGTAAATCCATTCAAAGGAGAGCTGGAGGGAGGGAGAAAAGCTAATATTCCTCCTTGAATGCCATTTAATCTCTGAAACCTTTCATGCAGATGTAAATTAGGATTTGCACAACAGAGTCAACAGTTGCTCTGTAGATAAGGCAGATTTGCAACATCTGCTTTTTCCATTTTGGAAGCTCTTCCAAAGTCAGGGATAGCCAAGCTAAACAGTAGAGATTTTTTTATTCCTTTCCATAATCTCTTGTTTATAAAGAAAGCTGCATATGACAGAACTAAACCTGGTTGTTGTTCTGCTAATTATCTGGGAAAAAAGTTTGCTTTTCTCCTAAAACAGATCTAAGAAAATCCCCATGGAGTGGTAACACAGTGCAGTTACTTGTTCATGTCTTTGAAAGAAATCTCTGGTAACAATTACATAGGCCACTGCAGTGCAAATAGAGTATAAACAGTCTACTTTGCATTATTATTATTATCATTATTATTATTATTATTAAGGCTGTTTTAAGCTTTTCCAGGAGAACTGCCTCCTCCCAAGCAAACACTTGCAATATAGGGAAGATAAAGAGGCACCTTTGAATGATCTGGTCTAGGGGAAGGTGTCCTTGCCCATGGCAGGGGTGTTGGAATGAGATAATATTTAAGATCCCTTCCAATGCACTCCACTCTATGGTTCTCTGATTCTTTGAAATAATGGAGGCAAACCCTTTTCTGATAGGATTATCTAAAGACATATTTTTGTTTTACAGTTTAGATTTTTACAAATACAGACATTTTATTTTTGCAGTATTTTATTTCTGGGTGTGAGCCCCGCTGAGCAGGGGAGATAACCCAGCCAAACACCACTCTGGAGGTGATACTGCTTCAGCAAAGCATCCTGTGCTGCTGTGATTGCCAGAGTGAGCCCCTTCTTCCCAGGCTGGCTGCAGCCTGACACTGTGTGCTGCAAGAGGGGTCTTGACCTCAGAAGGGGAGAGGAGGTGGGGAGGAGAGAAAACAGAGTGTTTTATATAATTCTTTTTATTTTACAAATAAAATAGAATAGAAAATGTATACACAAAATACTTTATATAACATTGTGCATGTGTTTGATGTATTAGCTGTGCCTGGCTGGTGGAGGAGCATTTTGGGGTGACAGGGCCATAGCCAGGCAGGGATGTTCCACCTCTGGCACCATCGTGGCTGTGCAGAAAGGAGGGGGAGCTGTGCCCTGTATAAAGCACTGCCAAATATATATATATATATATATATGTGTGTGTGTGTGTGTGTGTATCTGAGTGTGTATATCTATCTATCTATCTATCTATATATGTATTTTTAATATGTGTGTGTATATATATATGGGTATTTTTATATATATAGGGTATGTGTATATGTATATATATATGTATTTTTTATATCTCTATACAGGGGTATTTTATATATATAAAATAAATAAATACCCCATCAGCTCCCTGCAGAGCAGTGAGGGTGTGCATGGACTGCACCTCTCCCTCGATCTCATCTGCCCTGACAAGGCAGGTTCCTGGGGAAACAGGTTATCCCAGGATCTTATCATGCCCACCTCTCACAGGGGCTTGCAGTGCTGCAGGGCCCAGGGCTGGTTTGGAGGTTTTCAGTGTTCCCCTAGGGCCTGTCTGCCTCTCTGGGAGGAGACAGGGAATGGGGATGTGGGTTCTGTGCATGGCATGGTTCCTTCGGGGAGGTGACTCTGAGGCCACTTGTCACTTTTCCTGGCTACCTTTTAGATTTAGACAGGTCTTAAATGAATTTGGCAAGAAAAGTGTTTTATTTCCCTTCTGGGAAGTTTGCTCTTCCCAGTGCAGAACTCTCAAGGTGAGATGGAAAAGTGACTCCATCTCAAGAACAGCCACACAGGTATTGTGAAAACACCTGAGTATTATCCACTGGGTGGATAATACTCTGTTATTACACCCAGGTCAGACATTTATTTAGAATAAACCAGGGCTAAATGTACAGGGCACAGTGCTGGTCTGAGTCTGGACATCCTGTACATGCTCTGCCACCATGGCTGTGTTCATCCCCCTCATGCTGGAGGTTTTCATACACCTTCAGCAATTATGCACCAGCTTACTGGCTGAGACTGTGATCCCCCTGGGAATGGGATAACAAACTCAACAGGAGAAAGCTCCCTGGCATGGCTGTTGCTCTGTGATCCCATAATGTATCCTGTCACGGTGGATTTGGTGCAATAAAATACATAGAACAAGAAACAATTTCAAATTAACCTGAAGAGAGAAATGTGTGGAGCGCTGCTGTCTCTGTGCTTGTTAACATGCCAAATACAGCTTGTCCAGCTTGAAAAAGGAAAAACCTGATCCACTTAGGATTGAGCCTCAGTCCATTCCAGCACTGGGCTCTGAAGCAATCCTGCAAAGCCTCTCAGGCATTGCCAGGGTGCAGGGTGGGGTGATGAATCTCTTGCTGGTGGTACTGAAAGTTTCTGTGCCTCAGGTGCTCCATGGAGGGGTCCAGTTTGAGTTGTGTGGTGAATGTTCCCCTGCTGCAGGATGCCCACTGAAGGAAAAGGATGATGATGATGGGCAATGCATGTACCCCACCAGAGCAGTTCCTCAGGAGACTCAGGAACACTTTGGTGTTTGAACAAGTAGGGTTGTGAGAAGTTATTCCAGGGGAAAAATCAAAGGTAAAGAGAAAGAAATTTTCTGGAGCCAGAACCCAGTACCCTGTGAGGTGACATGGGACCTGGGGCTCCCTCACCCCTCACTGTGAGCCTTTGCTGCCCGGGACCAGTCCCCAGCAGCATCTGGGAATAGTCCCTGACACCCAGGAGGGCATCAGGCAGGCTCTAGGTTGGCTTGGATTTTTGGGGGGCCATAAGCAGCCCAGGAATAGCCCACCACCCTCTATCTCCTTAGCAGCCCAGGGATAGCCTGCCACCCTCCACCTTTTCTCATCCTTTCGTGCCTGAATAATAAATAACTTGAGAGCTGCATGCGTTAAAACCAAAATAAAACATTTCCAGGCTCAGCCAGGAACAAGTATTGATGTCTGAGAGGAGCAGACAGCTGATGGAAATACTGACACACTTAAGTACTTGGAGCTGTGAACCACACAGAGAGTGAATTATTGCTGGGATGAGCCAAGCAGCTACAGAGATGAAGTATCTTATCCTTATAAGTGAATACATACAAAAGCATTTCAGCATTGCTGGGCCAACTGTTCCTCATTGTGGAAGGTGTTCCCAGCCAGTTGCTGCCTTTTTGTTCCTCTGAACAGCTTAAAAAATGGTCTCTTTCTCTGTAGTGTGTTTGCTAGGAGCAGTGATGATGCTGCAAGTGTTGATCTCCATCAGATGCGTCTCTTGGTGGTTCTCAAGTCCTTACTGCTTTGGCTAAACTAATAATTCATTAAATTTTAGTCATATCTTGGGAGCCCACAACGCAGACTGGCTCTTTCTCTGGCAGAACCCGTTAAAGCTCAAGTGTGTTAATCTCTGCTCTGCTGGCAAATGTCAGAGCAGGCTCCTGTAACCCCCACATGAGTTTATACCTGTGTGTCATGGGTTAACCCCATCTGGGAACTCAGCCCCACACTGCAGCTTGCTCACCCCATCTTGGAGGATGGAGGAGAGAACTGGAAGAGCAAAAGTCAAGAAAACTCAGGAGTGGCAATAAAGACAATAAGAGAAGCAAGGGCTGTACACAGAAGCAAAGCAGAACAAGGAATTAGTTCACCACCTCCCCAGGTGTTCAGCCATCCCCAGGACAGCCAGGCTCCTTCATATGGTGGCTGAGAAAGACAAATGCCACCACTCCAAACAATCCTCCTCCTTCCCCAGTTTTATTGCTGAGCATGATATCTCATGGTCTGGAGTATCCCTTGGGTCAGCTGGGCTCAGTTCTCCTGGCTGTGTCCCCTCCCATTTTTTTATAGTCGAAGTGTTGCCCTCAGAGGGGGCAGTTTCATGTCTCCTTCCTGTCTTGGTGTCTCTGGTTGAAAAGGTGCTGGAAACACCAGGCACCTGCAGCTGGAGGGCAGGAAGGAGAAGGAGGTGATGAACTCTGGCCACCCTGTGAGAGATGTGAGCTTTGGTTCCCTGCTTTGAACTCCTGCTGTTTTAAGCATGGAAATGAAACTGTCTCTGCTTTCAGATTTATCTTCGTACTTGAAAGCTATATAAGGAAGGAGAGTAAAAATTGGTTCTCCAAGGTCACAGTTGGCAAAGTGATTAAAAACATTTGAGTGCCCATTTAAATACTTTCTGGAGATCCCCATTTTGGGTCCTGTTAATTTTTTAAACTTTAGGTATATAGACAAAAGTTCGAAAAACAGTTAACAGAAGTGAGATTAAGACCATTAGTAACATTCTCCTTTTAACTCACTGTTACATCTTTCCCAAGATTATTCCCAGTCAGTAGGAATAAAGTCACTAGAACCAAACTTTGCATCACAATGTTTGCTGGAAACCAGCTGGGGAGATTGAGGGTAGAAATGCCAAAATAAAGTTGTCAGAAGCAAGAGAATCTGCTTCATTCCACAGAAGAAGCTTGAGCCCCCAGTCCAGCTGCTGAGTCTGACTTTCCTCCTCATTCCAGCATTCCCTGTATACATTTTATGAAAATTCTTTGTTGCTTTGTCATTAACCCAGGTTCCTTATGGTTTTCAAAAAAGAGTTATTTCCTTTCAAAGGGCTAACCAGTACAGTTTGGCCTGTGCTTAGTCTGGGCTTGTTCCTGTTCAGTAGGTTTATAATACAAAAGCCAAGATACACAAGTCTTGATCATTTGGCAAACAGCTTTGGTAGAACTGTGTTTTGTGTGGAGGGGTTGTACAGTTGTGTGGGGTTTGTTTTCCTGTAGATTAAATTAGCAAGAGGTTCCATCAGAGTTAAAGCAGTACTCAGTCTTGCAAGTGCAAAGCTGTCCACAGGGTTTAGTAATTTGAAGCCAAAGTTTGTACCAGTGAAAAAATCCTCACAGTCTAGAAGAAGGAAGAAAAATCTTGAAAAGTTAAACCAGAATATTTCTTGACTGTATTTCCCCCAGAGATACATCCCAGTTGGGAAGAGACCGTGGGTGAACACTCCAATGTACCAGTGGGTGCTGGTCTGATAGCAAGGAGATTCTGCATGGAGCTCAGTCTTCTTTTTGATTTACTAGTAGTACATGCTTTCAGGGAAAAATTTTATTAAAAGGGAAAAAAACCCAACACTCGAAAGCTTTGACTGCATGAACACCACAACATTCTGGCCAAACCATAAAATATTTGAGTTGGAATTGCTGCCATGGTATGAGGAAAGGTTCTCTGTAGTCCCAATGAGTGTGGGCTTTGCCTCCTGCAAGACAATACCTCCCATGAAATACCACTTTTCCAGGCTCCCAGAATCCTTTCTTTCTATCCTGCAAGGCTATTGACTGCAGCCTTTTTATATTTTAAATCTTTACATTTATACAAGAATTAAAACATGCATGACAAGAAGAAAAAATCAATACATTTTTCTCTTGCAGCCTGCTCCAACTCTTTTACCTCAAGGCAAAAGAGCAGCCTGGAGCCAGTGCTCCATCCCCAGGTATTTGGAGCTGCTGTGCTTGCATTCGTTTCACAGTGAAGTCATTATCTGTGAAAATGTCTTTGGTTCTTCACTTTTGTTGCACACAGAATAACTTCAGCAGGAAGCTAGTGACAGCTTGATTTATTTTAGCTATTCCAGCCTGCATCTTCTGTCCAGCCTTCCACCTGTTTTCTTCAGCCCACAGACGTTGCCCTTGGGTCACTCAGAGTCACATAAGACATTTGGTTTATCCCCAGTTCTGCTCCTTATATCCTGTCCTTGCTGGGTCTCGTTGGGTTTGTGGACAGACTCAGAGGAATGAACAAAAGGAGATCCAGACTGAGCTGTGAACTTGCCAGAATAGACTGATTTCTGCCAGATCACCCTCTCACCTGCAGCACTGGGTGCTGCAATGACCCTTTTAGAGGTCTGTGCTGTTTGTGGTGATTCACCTGGTGGGGTGGATGTGTTTGGGTTGCTGCAGGGTCAAACCCATCCTTGTAGGTCTGCCAGAGACCTGACTGTGCACAGCTGCCTGCCTGTGGCAGGCAAGGGGAAAGGCTGGGAACATGGAACCATCAGTAGAGCAAATAAATATATGTTTCTTTTTTAAGTGCCCCTTCTGTCTCTGACACCTGCTCTTATTTATTCATCTCCATTTGTTTTTCCCTTGCAGAATACTTGAGGAGCGAGACCGCCTTTCTGGAAGAGTTGGTGTTTGGAAATGGAGATACCATTGAACTTTCCTGTAACACCCAAGGCTCTTCTGTGTCTGTTTTCTGGTTTAAAGATGGTATTGGAATTGCACCTACCAACAGAACTCATATTGGACAAAAACTGTTGAAGATAATCAATGTGTCATATGATGACTCGGGGCTGTACAGTTGCAAGCCAAGGCATTCCAACGAGGTCCTGGGAAACTTTACAGTCAGAGTTACAGGTATGTGCAGAAATACAGTTGTTACAGTGATTTTCTTTTTTTTTTTTTTAATTTTTGCCCTTTCACATGTTCAGCACAACTGCTGGTTTGTGGTATTTGTCTGTCCTTAGAAGGTCTGCAGCTCCCTGGTAACTCCTGACAGTGATTAGACTGGCAAAACAAACCACTTGAAGAATGCTTGCGTGTCCATACCAAATGTTGAAGCTTGATGTTAACACTGAGAGAGACTTAGAAAGGCTGCTAGTCAGATTAAACCTCAGATCCCCCTTAACACTCAAATAGATGCAATGCTACATGTGCCTTTGAAGTCTTTTGTGAGTGAGTGAACTGTGGCTCACGGGGGTTAAATGATGTTTTCCTGTTATGTGACAAATCATTGGCAAAATTGCACGTAAAAGCTGGAAATTCCTGAAAACTGTTTCTCTGTTGTGGCTGGTAAATCTCTGCCCTGTATCACAGCTATCACAAGTTGCTAGCTTGTTTTAGAGGTAGCTTATCTGTAAACTGTGTATATCCAAAATATGTCCTTCATTGAAGTTACTTACTGGGATTCATACGTTGCTAACAAGTGCTGTGTTAGCAAAGCACATGCTGTCATTTGCTTGGCCATATTTTTTGTGATGAGGATGATAGAACAGAACAGCTACAAGCTGTCCAAGCCTGGATCACTAAACACAGAGTGCCAGAAAAATCTGTTGTTTCCAGATAGCTAACCACCAACACAAAGGTCATGTTCATGATTTCAGGATGATGTATTGGTACATGGTGGATACTCATCACTGTGAGCAGATAAAAAACCCCTGATCTCAGGTTAAAAGGCTGAATTTTCAGGAGAATTGACCCCTTGTGAATCTCAGGTTTTGAAAACTTTCATTTACCCTTGTACTGTTGGAGCTTTTTCAAGAATCCTTGAATAGCATGTCCTTTCTCCAAAAGTTGAGTTGCCTCAAAAAGTAAGGGTCTCTGTCTGAAAACCAAACACAGAGATGTTTGTGATTGTGAATCACATCCACTCTACAAGGAGCTTTCTTTTGCAATAGGATTTTGTGTGAGAGAAAACCATCACGAGAATAAAAGCTTGTTTCACCAAGCCTTTAGCAACATCTGCTTTTTATTGAATGTTACTGGAGATTGCTGTGAATGCTTCAAGGTCATATCAATTAAATGGTTAAAGAAGTATTTGGCCCTTGAAAGGCTTTCTTTAACTAGGTACCATTATTGGAACTATCCAGTGAACTGCAGGTTGTTAGAAATGTTACTCTCTCTTTTTTCCTAAGTGACATGAAAATGTTTTTGAGTTCAAGGGGCAGCAGGCAGGCAGGAGAGGGCAGCTGGTTACACGCTCAAATGGAACAGCTGCCAGCCCCAAAAGTTTGTAAAGTGAGAAATTGTTTTTAATAGTGGAAGGACTGATAATCCTCTGCTTTTAAAAAGTTTAAGCCCCTGTATTTTTCCTCTTCACTAATAATAGCTAATAACAGCTTAAGAACTAGCAAGTAACCTGAACCTGCTTTCTGACAACATTATGAGTCTTTGATTCTATTAGCCCACTATCATTACCACCAAAGTGCTGTAATGTGGGAGCCTCCTTTTTAGCTGTCAGCAGCACTCGTTTAAAACTTTGAAGCCCTGTTTTATGTGGCAATAGTGGCACCTCTCATATACTCAGATATTTCTTCATGATTAGTATTGATTGCTCAGCGTGGCACTGCAGAGATGAGATTCTGATCAGAGATTTGTGGTTTGTGTCCCCAATTCTTAAAGGTAATGCTCAGGTATCTGGTCAGGTATTCATGTGGATATCTGATGCTTGGGGCTGGAGTTGTTCTCTGCATTAAACTGGTTTAAAGCTGTACTAACAAACTGGAATTGCTCTGATCTGTATTCTTAAGTGAGCAAAACTAGGCTAGGTGTGTTTGGAATAGCTGATCCACAGGTGAGTTCCATTTTGAGAGGTGCTTCCAGGTCCTAGGGGCATACCAGGATTTTCCTGCACAGAGCCAGCAGATTTGAGTCTGCAACAAACTGTTCTGCAGTGACTCTCTCTGGCTGTGCTCAGGGCGATGTTTGATGCTGGAAGCAGAGCAAGTAGATGCTGGAGCTGGCATTCAAGGGCTGAGAACCAGGCTGATTATTAGCAGGATTTGTTCTCTTTAAAATTCCTCCCTTGACAAACAAGGGCTTGAATGTTTTGCTAGTTTACCAAAAGAAACATACTGTCCCCTTACAACCTGAGCACTTGGAAAGGATCGTGCAGAGGCTGCATGCCCAAACTGATATCCAGCCCTGCTGGCAGAAGCTCCATTTCTGCAACCATTTCATGCACAGAACAGCCTTTGGATTTAGGGGCTGAGCAGCACCCCTGTGATGAGTGTGGACTGCAGGCTGGTACCAGCAAACAGAGCTTTTAAAATACCCAAGACCAAGCATTACAAAAGAGGTGACTGAACAAATTAAGTCCCTTTTCATTCATAATTTAAGCCCTTTTGAGCAGTTCTTGCCAATACTCAAGAACTTCTGCAAAGGATTACTGTTTTAGTAAATGATAAACAAGTAGCTTATAATTTTTAGTCACCTTTTTGAGAAAGGTGATGTTTTAGTAACCTGAATAGGACAGTAGCTGTGAATAGGGGATATTTGGTCTTAAAGTCTAAGCTGCACTTCTCATCTTGAGAACAAGCGAAGTCAAAGACTTCCCTCAACCTTGTGGAAGTGTTTTTGAACTAGTTTAAAAATTGATTCTGCTCCTCTGGTCATGATGGATTCCTTGGAAAGCAGAGGTAAACTATAATCATGTGTTAATATATGGGTAACCAAATCTGAGAGCAGAGCTGAGAAGGTGCTGATTTCTCCCTCGATGCTGGTGGGGATTTGGCTCCGTTTCTGCCTTCGCCAGGACTTGAGTGAACCTGCTGGATCAGCCAAAGCACCTAAACATCCACTTCACTTGCAGCAAGCCCCAGGGCATTTCCCTGGTTCTGCTGCCAGCAGGACCTCAACTGTGGATTTGCAGTTAGATACGTGCTTGAAGTCGTCCTTGAGGCTTTGCCAAGGAGAGGGTGCAAAGCACCATGAGCCCCTGCAGTCTAAGGCAGGGAGATGTTTCCTGTGTTGCCTCTGTGGATGGTGAAAATGCCTGGCAGGCCCTTCCAGATTCTGCAGGGAAGAACTACATGTTGTTACATTTCCTTCTTTATCCCTCCTTTTATCCCCTCCCCACCTTTTCCTTTTTCTGTTTTTACCTCTCCTGTGCTGGTCAGAAAACAGAAGAGAAAACTCAGGTGCATCTTGCAATGAAGGATGTTCTGCCTGGCTGGATCTAAAGCAGGACTTTACATTTCTGGCCACATGTTGAACACTCATAATGTTTCCTGTTTTGTAGTGTTAAAGGCCAAATTCTTTTACCACTGTCTCAGAACACAAAGGCTGCTGGGTTGACAGCATTTTGCCTTTATTTAAAAGAAAAATTCCAGGAGATTGTATAATATCAGTGATGCTAAATATTCAAAATGCTGAACTGTACTAAACTGAACTGTGTAAACTAAATCAAACACTAAGCTGCTATTTGATAATGGCATTTACATTTACAGTAGTCACTTGATGGGGGGAAGAGGGACTGAGCCTTCACTGTGGACAGCTTAGAGAAGGTGAAATGTTAGACCATATTGGAAGAAACAGTTCAGGTTGTTTTGGAGAGATACAGATGGAAAATTCCCACCTGTTTACCTGTATTGAGTTACAGCCTTGAGGTGCCTCTGTGGGAGGAGTATAACTAAAGAGAATTGGTTCATGGAATAGCCATCAAAACGTTGATGGAGAGAGGTTTGATTGCAAGAAGTTCAAAAGTTTTAGTCTTAGTGTTTAAACAAGGAGTTAATGAAGGGAGAGGTGGCAGGGGGATATTGAGTTTTAAAGAAAAATGCAGGGAAAGTGAATTAGAAATGCTGACCTGTACTTTCGAGACATGGTGAAATAAAAAGTCTTCAGAGTGAATGCTAGAGGGAAGGAAAAAAATAAGCAGTCAGAGAGCTTGTTCTGCAAAAAGAAATTTTCCAGTTTAGTATTTCTTTTGCATTTATGAGGAAGAGAGCATTTCACACAGGGAGGAGTGTTTGACACTGGACCACGTTTTCAGAGCTCTGGCAAACTCTCAACACCTCTGTCCCAGCTGAAAAGGCTCCTGTCCAGTAGTGCCTGGCCCAGCAGCATCAGAGGGCTGGGCTGCTGGAGCTGCAGGGAAGGGAGAGCCACCCCTGGGTGTCCTCCCTGGCACCAACAGCCTCGTCCAGCACGGTGTCCCCACACCATCCTCTCGCTGCTTCACTCCTCTCTTGTCTCTTTCCAGATTCCCCTTCGTCAGGTGATGATGAGGATGATGATGATGAGTCAGAAGATGCAGGTAGGTTGTTTTTCTGGGGTGCAGAGGCCTTTCCTTTGAAGAAGCTGTGGATCCCAAGCACTGTTGACGTAGTTGCAGAGCAGCTCTCTCTCTCTCTGTGTTGAAATCAGTGACCTTAGGATGGAACCATGATGAAATTTATCTGAAAATTTAGAAACAGCTGCCAGAGTAGTATTGCAGCTGTGGAACCCTACAGCAGCAGTACTGCATTTAGAAGACTTGATGCTGAGAATCTGAATAGATGAGTAGTTACAAATTCTCTTTGCATGTAAATCC
The DNA here is from genome assembly GCA_013400215.1 of Cisticola juncidis. Taxonomy (NCBI): domain Eukaryota; kingdom Metazoa; phylum Chordata; class Aves; order Passeriformes; family Cisticolidae; genus Cisticola; species Cisticola juncidis. The sequence goes on from VXBR01006874.1 coordinate 264,374, forward strand.
AGACAAGCCCCCCACTTACTCTGTGTGTATATATATATATATATATATATATATATAATATTTGTTTTACTACACTGATGTTACACCAGTTTTATACCATTTCAAACCTTGACTGCTTTACTTTTAATTATTCTGATTCTGGTCCATACCAGCATCTTGACAGGAGTCAGAGTACAAAACATAGACTAGCCAAGGGCCAAATCTACGGATGCCATAAGTGAGAATAACCCCTTTGGCTTTACTGCCTTTTTCTTTCACTCCTGTGAGGAAGAGAGTCCCAGGACAGTGCTTGGTGCTTTCACAGTGAATCTCTGTCAGTCCCAGTGCTGCTCTCTTTAAGTGCAATAGCATTAATCAGGATCATTACAGGCTTCAGAGGTGTTAGTGTTGTGTTTTGCTCTGCTCTTTATACTTCTGCAGAGTGAGCTGCCCATGTGTATGTGTTTTAATAAATAAATGTCTTGCATTTGAACTCCCAATTGCCTATGTACGTTGGCAGAAGTTCAGCATGACTGGAAAATCTCTCCTGCTCATGGCATTGGACATGCAGGACTCTTTCAAACAGGTCTGCCCCTGCAGTGAGTTAATAGTGCTGTGTGTGCAGTGTGTGGACAGTGAGGGTGAGATGCAGTGCCAGGAGACCCAGCAGCAGCAGTTAGTGGTTTTCTGATAGCTTCTAATCAGGGCCCAGATCCTGCCAGGTGACATTTGCAGAGCTGCTCAGGGCTCCTGGTGCCTGCTGAAGAAGGGTACAGACTTAGGGAAGGTCTGCTTTGGTCAGGAGTTTTTTTCTGCTGCGGAGCAGCTTCTGATGAGCACAACTGATCATTCTGTACATTTTTATGTGGTTTATAGAGAACTCAATCTCTTAGCAACAGGTATCACAAAACATCAGCTGGCTTATGGTACAGAGAAACATTTTTCTTTACTGGAAAGGAAAACACACGTTTCACCACATGTATTTATAGCCTGTTTTCTGGGTCTTCTTGACTTTGAGGCTGTCTCTGTTTTTAGACCTGAAGGTAAAGGCTGGCTTTGCTTAAAGGTCTTATTATACAAAGTTGGATTGTCCTCTACTTTAAAACTGGTTGATCAGCTTAATGTGTCAGTTTGGTGAAACCTCGCAGTGTTTCATGAGATGCTTTTTGTTGCTTTCTTTGGTGTCAGATCCTCCATGTAACCCTCAGAGGTCTCCTGAGTCTGGGGAGCTGTGTTGTTAACCCTGGTACCACCACTGCCAGGACATTCCTCCAGGAGCAGGGCTGAAGGACCATCCCAGGCAGGCACACACGGTGTAGCCAGTGCCCTGTTCTGTGGACAGCCCAAAGACCCAGCTCCTCTATCTCCTGTGGCAAAAATGTGCCCTGCTAATGGTGTGTCTGAGCCCCTGCTCAGGCAGCAGACACAGCTGTGGTCAGTAGCTGGAGGAGGAAAGGCCATAGATGCCTTTATGCAAAAGAAAAATACCACAGACTCATAGGATGGTTAGGGTTGGAAGGGACCTTAAAGGTATCTAATCAGTGGAACTGGTAGGGTTTCATATTTAGGGGGAGGCAATCCATCCTGGATTAGCTCACTGAGTGTTGCCACACTGCATATCACTGAATAAAATCCTTTTGTCCTGGCCTCTCGTGATGATAAGTTACTTTTCTGGCTTAATTGTGTTACTCAACAGAGTTTCTCATCCTCATATGGTGGAGAGTTTGGAGAGCTGATGCCAATAGCATCATGAGTTTGTAGCCAATCTTGTTAATCTTAAGGTTGTAAGTACCAAATTCCACATGGAGTGCCCTGCTCTGCTCACTCTCAGCTTCCTCTCTGAAGGGCAGTACAGACACAGGGCATCCCTTAGGGATGGGCAGCAGAAAAGAATTAAGGAGAACCTTCAGCAGCTTCAAATCAGCTCATTTGTTGCAGCCTTGTCACAACCAGTGATCTGCCTTTGCAGAAAGAGGCTTTCTAATACCTCTGTTCTCTACAGCTGTTTTTGCTGGCCCTGAAACAAAAACAAAACTCCCTTTTCACACACTGTGCTTCTGCCCCANTCAGAAGATGCAGGTAGGTTGTTTTTCTGGGGTGCAGAGGCCTTTCCTTTGAAGAAGCTGTGGATCCCAAGCACTGTTGACGTAGTTGCAGAGCAGCTCTCTCTCTCTCTGTGTTGAAATCAGTGACCTTAGGATGGAACCATGATGAAATTTATCTGAAAATTTAGAAACAGCTGCCAGAGTAGTATTGCAGCTGTGGAACCCTACAGCAGCAGTACTGCATTTAGAAGACTTGATGCTGAGAATCTGAATAGATGAGTAGTTACAAATTCTCTTTGCATGTAAATCCAGACAAGCCCCCCACTTACTCTGTGTGTATATATATATATATATATATATATATATAATATTTGTTTTACTACACTGATGTTACACCAGTTTTATACCATTTCAAACCTTGACTGCTTTACTTTTAATTATTCTGATTCTGGTCCATACCAGCATCTTGACAGGAGTCAGAGTACAAAACATAGACTAGCCAAGGGCCAAATCTACGGATGCCATAAGTGAGAATAACCCCTTTGGCTTTACTGCCTTTTTCTTTCACTCCTGTGAGGAAGAGAGTCCCAGGACAGTGCTTGGTGCTTTCACAGTGAATCTCTGTCAGTCCCAGTGCTGCTCTCTTTAAGTGCAATAGCATTAATCAGGATCATTACAGGCTTCAGAGGTGTTAGTGTTGTGTTTTGCTCTGCTCTTTATACTTCTGCAGAGTGAGCTGCCCATGTGTATGTGTTTTAATAAATAAATGTCTTGCATTTGAACTCCCAATTGCCTATGTACGTTGGCAGAAGTTCAGCATGACTGGAAAATCTCTCCTGCTCATGGCATTGGACATGCAGGACTCTTTCAAACAGGTCTGCCCCTGCAGTGAGTTAATAGTGCTGTGTGTGCAGTGTGTGGACAGTGAGGGTGAGATGCAGTGCCAGGAGACCCAGCAGCAGCAGTTAGTGGTTTTCTGATAGCTTCTAATCAGGGCCCAGATCCTGCCAGGTGACATTTGCAGAGCTGCTCAGGGCTCCTGGTGCCTGCTGAAGAAGGGTACAGACTTAGGGAAGGTCTGCTTTGGTCAGGAGTTTTTTTCTGCTGCGGAGCAGCTTCTGATGAGCACAACTGATCATTCTGTACATTTTTATGTGGTTTATAGAGAACTCAATCTCTTAGCAACAGGTATCACAAAACATCAGCTGGCTTATGGTACAGAGAAACATTTTTCTTTACTGGAAAGGAAAACACACGTTTCACCACATGTATTTATAGCCTGTTTTCTGGGTCTTCTTGACTTTGAGGCTGTCTCTGTTTTTAGACCTGAAGGTAAAGGCTGGCTTTGCTTAAAGGTCTTATTATACAAAGTTGGATTGTCCTCTACTTTAAAACTGGTTGATCAGCTTAATGTGTCAGTTTGGTGAAACCTCGCAGTGTTTCATGAGATGCTTTTTGTTGCTTTCTTTGGTGTCAGATCCTCCATGTAACCCTCAGAGGTCTCCTGAGTCTGGGGAGCTGTGTTGTTAACCCTGGTACCACCACTGCCAGGACATTCCTCCAGGAGCAGGGCTGAAGGACCATCCCAGGCAGGCACACACGGTGTAGCCAGTGCCCTGTTCTGTGGACAGCCCAAAGACCCAGCTCCTCTATCTCCTGTGGCAAAAATGTGCCCTGCTAATGGTGTGTCTGAGCCCCTGCTCAGGCAGCAGACACAGCTGTGGTCAGTAGCTGGAGGAGGAAAGGCCATAGATGCCTTTATGCAAAAGAAAAATACCACAGACTCATAGGATGGTTAGGGTTGGAAGGGACCTTAAAGGTATCTAATCAGTGGAACTGGTAGGGTTTCATATTTAGGGGGAGGCAATCCATCCTGGATTAGCTCACTGAGTGTTGCCACACTGCATATCACTGAATAAAATCCTTTTGTCCTGGCCTCTCGTGATGATAAGTTACTTTTCTGGCTTAATTGTGTTACTCAACAGAGTTTCTCATCCTCATATGGTGGAGAGTTTGGAGAGCTGATGCCAATAGCATCATGAGTTTGTAGCCAATCTTGTTAATCTTAAGGTTGTAAGTACCAAATTCCACATGGAGTGCCCTGCTCTGCTCACTCTCAGCTTCCTCTCTGAAGGGCAGTACAGACACAGGGCATCCCTTAGGGATGGGCAGCAGAAAAGAATTAAGGAGAACCTTCAGCAGCTTCAAATCAGCTCATTTGTTGCAGCCTTGTCACAACCAGTGATCTGCCTTTGCAGAAAGAGGCTTTCTAATACCTCTGTTCTCTACAGCTGTTTTTGCTGGCCCTGAAACAAAAACAAAACTCCCTTTTCACACACTGTGCTTCTGCCCCAGTGCTCCCTACCCCTCTTGTATCTGTTTGTTTGGAGCCCCCGCTGCGCAGCCCCAGCACCTTCAAAGAGCCCCCATAATCTCCAATTAAATCTGGCTCTGTCCTCGGAGGCGTCAGCTGGGGAAATTACACAATTAGGGTTGATTCTGTCTGCCACAGAATTTGGTGGCAGCTCCTAATTGCTAAATGAGCACTTGGCTGTATTAATTATTCCAAGTATTGCTCTCAGTGTTTTTTTTAATTGGTCATTCCAGTTGGATGGGTGGCCGGTGTCTTTGACGAACAAAACGGACCGTCAGGCTCAGTGTTTGATGATGGGAAAGGGCTGCTGATAATGTTTGTGGGTCCCCTTTTTCCTTTTTTTTTTCACACCTGCACATGCAAAACCATTGCTGGTAATTAATTTAGGGAGAGCTGGTCTAGAAAATATTCCTGTCTTTCATCCTTCCTCTTTTCCCGCTCCCAAAATTCTCTGGAGCTTTGCAAGCTCTGCTTGAAAAGAAGAGTTAGCAACATTTTCAGCCCCTTAAAAAGTGGTAATGAAAGGACTCAGAGCAAAGCAAGAGCAGGGATGTTTTGTTCGCTGCTCCTGCAAGTGAGAACAAAGGCACTGTTTTCAATGTGTAGATGCTTTCTTCCAGTTCCAGTTTGACTTGAGAGCAATGCCCTGTTTGAGTCTTGGCACAATAATCCAGGGGTGCCCAGCCCTGGCAAGCCCTGAATCTCACAGAAGAGCACCCAAACGAGGGAAAGCACTCAGGGAAGAAGTTGTGTCTAATTGCAGGAGGCAGGAGCAAATCCTGCCTTTGCTCCATGTGGAGAATATCCCCAGCTGGAAACTTTCCTGGGCTCCCTCTTGCTCCTCTCTGATGTCCAATAGCAAAATTCCCCTTGGCTTCAGTGACAACATTTGCAGCCAATGGGTTGATGGATCTTCTGTGAGACTCAAACTCATCTTTTGGGTGAAAAAACGTGATAAAACATCACCCTGCAGCACATGGGCTTGTGTAAAAGGGAAGAGCCCCAAAAAGCAAAAGGAGGAACCTGGTCCTGACCACGTGATGTAATTACACTTCAGTGCATAGATGATTGTCACTAACAGCATAAAATGGGATTTATTGTGGGCAGATATGTTAATCAAACAACAAACAGCAGGTTATTTGGCTGCCCTCCATGGCAATGGCAAAAGGGGACTTTTCCATCCGTTCCTGGCCTTTGCCATACCTGTCTCCTGTAGACCTGGTAACCTCTTGCAACGTCCCCAGAAAATCAGGGTGCATTGCCAAAAGGAAGCATTTGGCCAGGAAATGACCCAGGCTGCAGAAACCAAGGACCAGACATCTCCCAGCATGGTTTCTGGAGCCCTCTCCTCTCCAGCCTTCCCAACACCACCCAAATGTCCTCTGCATTCACTCCCTGCTGCTGCCTGGAGATTTGCCCAGCCTTTGCTTGGTTTCTGCCCTTCCTTCATGCTATAACATCATCATCTTTTTACCACCAAGACCTGTTCTTCCTTTAACAGTTGCACCCACTCTTCTAATGTTTTTTGGAACATTCCCCATTTTTGTGCAGTTCTACCATTTGGAATGGTAGGTGGTTTCACGACTTCCCATTTTAGCTCATTTTGTCATGTGGTATTTCAGGCCTCCTGGGGATGTGTGTTCACAGCAGAGTTTGTAGCTGGGATTTTCCAGGGCCATGGGAACTGTGGGGATTCCTCCTTTTGCTGATGTTTGTGCCAGCCACACTCCTGCTGGATCCAGTGCCATCCTGGCAGGAAAAGGGCCTTAAGCAGTTTCATTATTTGAAAAAGGAGGCGGGATGGGTGAGCACAGATCCCTCTGATACGTGGGGCTGGCTCTGATAGGCATCACTGTTGTTGTGCAAGGCAGGCTGAGGGCAGGTGCAAACCCTCAGTGCTGGATTTCCCTCCCTGGGATGGCCATACTGAGGCACCTGCATCCTGCCATCCCCCTGCAGAGGTGGGAAAGCAAATGGGACATGAGATGTGCCCAGTGGGGCTGTCTCTAGCACATGGAGGGGCATCCTGGATGGAGCTCCTGACATCCAGTTCCTCATGGACTTTGCAAGGAGGAGGAAACATGAGGAGAGTGTTGGCAGGTGCTAAAAACCCGTGGGTGCATGGATTGCCTTGGCTGAGTTGATCTTTCCTGCAATATCCTTGGAGCTGGAATGCAGCAGGGAGCCTGCATGGGGCACACTGGGGACTTACACCAAGGTGGGGTCAATCAGACTTACCTGGGATTGCAGTGGGATGGGTCTCATGCAGCCAAATGCATCAGGGCTAAGGAGTGCTGGAGAAAGGATGCAGCTCCCATGCATCTCAGAGGGATGCAACAAGAGGGGAAACTTTGTACACCCTTGTCATTATGGGGAAGGGGATTACAGGGGCTTCCGAGTAGCACTGAGATGGGGCTGTGATGCTGGCTGGTGTTTCTGAGCATTGTCAGCACTGCAGGAGAGGCCAGCAGCAAGGCTTTCCCAACAGCTTTGGTGGCCATTGTGTTCTCCAAGGCAGTTCTTGGAGGACCAGTGCCTTCAGTTTGTCTTGGCCAGAAGTGCACATACCTCTGCAACTGGTGCTCTGTGTCTGAGAGTTTTTCCTACCCAGCTGGAGGAGATGCCATTTACACTCCTTGTCCTCCTTCTTGCTATTTTGCAGTCTGCCTGCTCCCATCTGCCTTTGCCCTTGGTGTGGAGCACAGATCTGGGGGGCTGGATGTGACAGGGAAAACACAGCATGTGCAGCTCTGCAGTGTTTCCTTAAGCAGAAATGAAAGCTTGGAAGGCTTTTTTAAAAAACTTTTTCATTCTTCCCAGTATAATGAGTTTGCCGCTGCTGCTGCCTTAATTTGGAGTTAATATGTAATGTTTGTAACACAGCCAAGGAACTGTACTTGAGGCAGATTATAAAAAAGTATCTCATGCTAACACTGGTGTTTTAAAATTTATCCCTGTTCAAAGGTAACATGAATCTTTAAAACTAAAATCACTCGTACTTAAAGAACATAAACATGATAAACCAGTTTGGCACTGGCGTGTTTTTTCTTTCCTTCCCTTAAGGAGGCTACACTACATTTGTACTCACTGAGGAGGAACATTTTCCAGTGCACTCAGCTCATACTTTTTCTCTGCTCCCTTGCTGGCCCATCAACATTCTTTTACAGTTCTAACATCTTTCTGCTGTTTATGCTTCTTGCCTACTAATGTCCCAAAGGTACATCTGTGTCTTTTTACACGCCGAGGCCAGATTCTCATCCTGATCTGGGATAACTCCATTTGTTGATTTAAAAGCAGCCCCTTTAGATTTATACTGGCATTACCAAGACAAGAACCTGGTCATGAACCTTTCATCACAAACCTGAAATGCAAACACCCTCTCTATGTCTTCGAGAGTCATTTAGCTGGAAAACATTTCTGTGTCATTTATCTTAACTGCAGCAGGTAGCAATTTAACTGTCAACCTGCACATGCCAAAGACTCCTCAAGTGCATCTGCTCACCAGCTGATATCCTCTGTGGCAGGAAGGGGCCTGTTCAGCTTGGTTTTTCCTTTCTCAGGTGTCCCCTTCTGGACCCGGCCAGATAAGATGGAGAAGAAGCTGCTGGCAGTTCCCGCCGCCAACACCGTTCGCTTCCGATGTCCGGCGGGGGGGAACCCAACCCCTTCCATCTACTGGCTGAAAAACGGCAAGGAGTTCAAAGGGGAGCACAGGATTGGGGGCATCAAGGTAAGGTCTTGCTTTGGATCTCAGTTTTTTATTATTTCTGCCAACTAGAAGATGATATTGCACCGTGATTAACATGGGTAGTTTTAAGAGCGCTGTCCTGACTGTGTAAAATGATGGTGGTTCTTGCACTCTTAGGAATTGCTTGGCACCCAAGTGTTAAAAAGGACTGCTGTCCTTTGGGATCAAAGGCTAATTCCCTCTGAATTTGTCTGTAGTGGTCATTCAGAGAGTAGGTAAAAAAGGGGCTGGGTTTGTGGTTGCATTGTGGGATGAAAAAACAGGAGCAGAAACTTCTGTCCTAATTTCTGGACATGAGCCCAGTCCACTGAGATGTGTTAGACCAAGCCATAGCTACTCCCAGCTCTCAAAAAAACCCCTATTCAGTGTCCTTTGAAGGTATAGGAAAGACCTCACCAAAGAGCTGGATCATCATGCTGGTAGTCATTAACATTCTTGTGGTATAAATCACTGACCCTTGGTCAAGTGTTGGATTCCCTTGTAGCCAGAGTATCAGCATCTGCTCCTTGGCTGCTTTCTTCTCCCTGCCTCCTTTCTACCATGAGGTGTTCTGGAAAATGCTCTGGCTCATGTTTACAGACAGAGCTTAGGGACACAAAACTCCACTGCAGTCAAATTATTTAATTAGACAGAAGCCTCTGTGCTACTTTATATGATGAATTATGGCAGGGTTTTAAAAGGAAAATCAGCTTTTCTAAGATTTTGCTGCTGTTATTATTACTTTGTCCCCTTGAGCTCACAGTCAGACTCTTTTCTGGTTTTATTTGGGGACAGTAAAACTGCTGCAGCTGATTATAACAAAATCATCATAGCAGGAAGGACTCTTGAGCAGAAACTTTTGCCTGCACTCTGCCAGCTCTGGCATATTCCTGGACTCTGCTGCTAAGGAGGGGAGGTGCCTTGTAGGAAGGCACCTTCATCAGTACTCAGAATAGCTGTGTGCTGATGCCTGCCACATCCGTAGTGTTTTGAAAGGGGACTGGGCATGCAAAGCATGCTGTGCTCCAGAAACCAGAGAAGGATTCAAAAAAAGTCCTCCCTCCCCACAGTTTTGGGCTGTTTCTTTCCTGTTAGCTCAGACCTGTTCCTGAAAGAGCCTTTTGTGATGGCTTCAGTGAAGCCTTGAAAGCTCCTTCCTCAGTCCTGTGCCTGCTCCAGCCTGGATGAGGCTGAGAACACGCTCAGGTTTGGATCTTCTGAAAAGCCATGGAGGGTAAAGAAGTGGGGAGGCAACTCCTGCGGGTAAGCTGCTCTTCAGCAGATGACATTCACAAAGCACAAGCATCTTTTACTAATTGCAGGCTGTAAGGATCATCCTGAAGTGTTTTTCAGGCTTGCATGCACCATTCCAACAGCTTTTTACTAAACTGTGTCACATCAGCTGCACTAAATTATGCCTGCAGAAAAAAAAATCTAAAGCTGAAAGCAATTCCCCTAGCCACTTTCCAGTAGTTTTAATCTATCTTTGAGTTTAAATTGACACGTTTCATCCTCTGAAACGCAGTAGTGAGTCTTTGGCATCCCTGTGCTTTGTTTCTCTGGGGGCACCTTCCAGCAACAAGTCAATGTTTAAAAGAGCTATTGAAGGCAATGTCAGGACAGTTACAGAAAGATTGGTTTAAGCTCTCTGTCTGTCTAGGTGTAGTTCTTTGTCCTGTTCTTGATATAAAGACATCTTTCTCTGTAATTTTCCTTACCTTATTTGCTTGCCTTTGGTCATGAGCCACAGTTAGGTATAAGTAATCTAACGTAAATCTCATCCAATATAAATATACTGGTAGATATCAGCTGAGATTTGAACAAGAAAAGGAGATTGAAAACCTGCTTGGTATCTCATGTATTTAAGATTTAAATTCCCTGTTACAACTTAACTTCATAACAGGATTAGGCAGCTTGAAAAGAATGGGCAAGAACCAGATCTGGCAGAGTTTGGTTGGCTTGCTTCATCTCAAGATCTGGTCTTAACCCAGAAATCCTTGAGCTGGGAATGTTCTCATTTGTTTTCAGTGTGTGAAAGAATTTAAATGTTGATTTTGAGAAGGCTGTTGTCAGCAAATGAAAGCTGACCACTCTTCCACATCTGCCCCTTGCACTATGGCATTTAGACCCATGTGACTTCCTGGTGTAAAGCCTGCAAGAGAGAAGGGTGAGTGTTGAAAACATGATGGGCAGGCTAACCTGGTTTTGTTACAGTTCATCCTTAACTGGTAAAGAAAAGAAATTCATATGACTTATCATATGAAATTTCCCAAAGAGCATTAATGGTTAAATCCGTGTTGGAATCTCTAATATCGTAAGCCTGTGTGTGTTAAATGACCTTAGAAGGGAAGGCTGAGGGGGAGGGGAGATGGAGGATTATCCCTTCCCCAGACCATTGCACTGACTTGCATACCAGTCTGGCAAACACGAGGTTCCAAGTGTGTCTGCAAATGTTTGTTTCACAAGGAGCCAAGAGTGACAACACCAAATAAACCAGAGGGATTTCCAGTATCTCACCCGCTTGATTAATGCCTGCACTAAGTCACTTCATGTTTCTAGTGTTTTATCAAGTGCAGTGACTATCCTAACATGAGCATTATGATCTCTTGCCAAAGTTTTTTAAAACTAAAAATGTCTTCCTAAGTTTCCAAACAAGTTCTGCCACATGTGTCTGTGCCCCCAAGTTCATTATTCAGAGTCCAAAGTTCCCATCACAAACCTGACAAAGAGAAGTTCTTTGGGAAGTGTCATAAAAGTGTCATTGAAAGTGCATCCTTAGTAAAACACCTAATTTGGACCTGGTTTTAGAATATAGGGCAGACTAGGGAGTCATCCATGTGTCTGGAGCCCCATTTCCTTGGAGTATCTCCTAGGGGTTCCAGTTGCAAATGCTGAAAAGCAGATTTCAAGAAGCCTTTAGACACAGCTATGAGACAGGCCAGGATGGAAATGAGCCACCGAGCAGCCACAAATTTGCACTGAAGCTTCTGTGACAGTCTGGTCTGTTCAGCTGTGGGCTCAGGGTCCAGGCTCTCTGTTCTTGGAGCTTCTCTTACTCTGTAATTGCCACACAGTTACAGAGATGCAGCAAAAGGGGATGTTGCTTTACAAAAGGTGAGATGTTGGTTCTGCTCCTCCATTTGTGCTGACCTGGGTGGGCAGAGGTGCAGTCAGAGCTGACCACAGACCTGCCACGGCTGAGATGTCTCTACGAAATGTTTGGTCACAGCCTCTTGTTACCACTACTCTGAAATGAAAAGAAATGCCATATTCAGCGTTCTCTGAAAAATGGGGGGCTCAGCAGTGCTGTTTTCAGGGCTGCAGAGGTCTACAAATTGTTAAAATGACATTTGCTTGCTTATCTTGCAACTAAGCTGTCTAGTCCTATGGTTTTAAACCTGCTCTTTGCAAAGTTCTGGCTTTGATTGCAACTTGGCCCTTTTACGGAAAGCATGTGGATGCAATTTATGTGTAGCAAAAGAGGTTAAATGACTTCATATTTGAGTTCACCTGCTGCAGCAAGAAATCTCCAGGAGCAATTACACCCTTGTTTTTTCCATCAGCCCTTGACATTCTATAGTGCAGTGTTATTGTAAATCTCCTGCTTCTGTGTCCTTGGGGTCACCTTCAAAATGTTTAATAAAGTTAAATGTTCTGCTTTGGGCGGCAGAAGGCATCAAATTAATATCCAGAGATTTGGAGAGCTTTCATATGCTATGCACCCTGAAGTCATCTTTGTTACTGTTGGTTGCTTTCTGTATTAATACAAGATTTGCTGTCCATAGCCATTATTTCCTTTATAATCATTAGAAACAAACATTCTAGCTGAGATCATAGGGGAGCAGGTCAGGGTGGAGACACGGGTTGTGCTTTCCCTTCTACTGCTGAACCACCATCAGCTCTGGACATGAGCCACATCCAGAAAACCAACTAGTGTAAAACTCAGTGCTAAAATAGAAGGGCTGACCAAGCATGCTAGGGACAAGATTTGAGGGTGGACATGTTTGCTCCTGTTTTTTGGAGGGAATGTAGGGGACTAACTCATTTGGAGAAATGGGTTTCTGTTCAAACAGGTGCCATCACCTGTTGCCTCCATAGCACACACATTTTAAAATATAGATCAGAATATTAAAAGATATAAAATACATAAAATCTAGATCCTATGTGATGCCCACTGAAGTGGTTATACTAATGAGAGGTGCCACATTCAGCTGTCAGCTGGCTTTGTTATTGTGATTATTGTGGAAAGATACAGGAGTCCCCATTGAAATCTCATCATGTTACATTGTGTTGCATCATTTTTGCATTGGCCTTGATGCCTTTTCTCATTAAGACTTTAATGACCCTGGTAAACAGGTCTTTGGGATGTTCAGGCTTCCTCTGGGGTCCGAGTGTGTGGAAGCTCAGTGGTTGTTCACTGGGTTGAAAGGTGTGGTGATGAAAGCTCAGTGGTTGTTCACTGGTTTGAAAGGTCTGGTGATAAAAGCTCAGTGATGGTTCATTGGTGATGATGGTTCTGGTGATGATGGTGCTTGCCCACGAGGTTGATGGTTTGATTCCTCCTTGCAGCTGCGCCACCAGCAGTGGAGCCTGGTGATGGAGAGCGTTGTGCCGTCGGACCGAGGGAATTACACCTGTGTGGTGGAGAACAAGTACGGCAACATCAGGCACACGTACCAGCTGGATGTGCTAGGTGAGATTCCCTGTTTGCCCTCCACAGCTGATCTGGGGCCATGTTGAATAGCTGCATGATAGGATATGGGAAGCAGGAGTTTGGTTTCTTTCTCAAAGTGTTGGATTGTGTGTCCTCTAAAACCAACAACAAGCTGCTTTTTTGGCGAAAGATTCAGGCTCACATCTGGGATCAGTAAATTGTTTAGTGGGTCTGCAGAGGGCCCAGTGAAGGAATGGCAGGGCTGAAATGCCTCCTCCCTTTCCAGGTGGTTCTTCCCTGTCTGGCTTGAGAAACCCTGGGCAGAGCAGTGATCAGGACACCTGTGGGGTACAAAGCTAGTTGTACCATCTCCCCTGAAAAGCCAGAAGATGCATGTTTCAGAGAATACTTGCTGGGGAAAAATAAGACAAGTAAATTCAGATTTCTCCTCTTTCCTGTTTTTCAGAAAGGTCACCCCACCGACCAATCCTGCAAGCAGGGCTCCCTGCCAACCAGACCGTGGTGGTAGGGAGCAATGTGGAGTTCCACTGCAAGGTCTACAGCGACGCCCAGCCTCACATCCAGTGGCTGAAACACGTGGAGGTCAATGGCAGCAAATATGGACCCGATGGGACCCCGTATGTCACAGTGCTGAAGGTTGGTGCACGTTCCTCCTTCTCACCCTCAGGGCAGTCCTGCTGTAAGCCTGCCCACTGGATTGCTCTGCTTTTTTGGAGGGGATACAGCAAAAATGTCCTGAAATCGATATTCCAAACTCTTCTGTTTGCCAGAGATAACACAACTACTGTGGTGGCACAGATAAGCAGAGTTGTAAGAGCTGAGGCAGTTGTGAGAAATGCAGCATAATGAAAGAGCTGTCAGATTGCATTTGACCTAAAATTGTAAAAATACCCTTTTTTTACAGCTTCAGTGGAGGTATTTTCAGGGTTTATTAAAACAAAAGTCTCCCAACTAAAAGACACTCTTCCTTTTCCAAGTAAGCACATTGCAGCGTGCACATGCCAAATAATGCTGAACTACCAGCACCTGAGAGCCAGCATTATCTTGTTCCAGCCACTAAATTTGTAAAAATTATCAGTGTTCAGAAAAGCCTTTTTTTTTAATTGAGCAAAAACTACATAGTCAGACTTTACTTTCCTAAAATGCTTTCTTTAAAGGCAACTTTCAGATTACAGCCATAAAAAAGCCAGAGGATTTGGTTTCCCTCAACCAATGTAAATATGAAAGTAGGAACAGGGAGCGAGGAGCACATTTAACTTCTAAAATACTTTAAATAAAAAATAATTAAAGGCACCATGTAGTGGTGTTTATTAAAATGTATAGGGCCAAATGGAGTTTTTCTGGCTCTGCAGTTAGTGCTGAAAGCAGATTTTGTTTCTGCAGCTTCAAGCTGAGGCTGTCCTGTGTGTGGACATTCCCTGTGCACATCCTGCTGCACATACCCTTCTTCTCTTTGAGTGAAGTTTAAAAAAAAATCACTTATCAAACAGTATCTACAAAACTGTAACACAGCCAGATACATTATAATAAAAGCCAGAGACCCTGGAAATAATTACCCAGATTGAAATAACAGATTGGTTGGAAGAAATGGTTGGAGACGGTTCTTCGGGACTGGCAACATGTGCTTCTCGCGAGTTTAGAAATCTTCTCATTTCTCGCCACCTCTCCGAATGTGTTTGAGTTATGCATATTTGAATTTCCCCCTGGTTTCAGAGCCCAGCACCAAGCTCTGAATAGCTGGTTGTGTCACATGCCATCTCACATAGTCCCCGAGCTCCGTGTGTGGTCCCCGTGGGATAAAGTGCTACCTTTGGAGCCTTGCAGGGCGGCTGCGAACAGCGCCTTGTGTCACAAGCACAAGCCCCCATTTTGCTGTGGCAAAGAACATATAAATAGTGCACATAAATAGTGTTTTAAAATTAAGCTGGAGCAGCACCGGGGTGGGTAGGTAATTAGAATTGCCAAATATCTTCTCTTCTGTGGACGGCAAAGGCTCCGCATTCCTCGAAGGGGAGCGCAGGCAGGCGTTTGAAAGCACAAGTTTTGTTTGGTTTTATGTTTTTTTGCTGAATAGGACCAGCACACGTCTATTTACTACTTCTGGTTAATCAGGAATGCTTTGAATTGTATTAACGCCGGCATCAGCGCTGGGGCACGGAGCATTTCCATTTTGGGATGCATCTTTTGTGCACCAGTGCTGGGCCTCCACAGAGCTGTGTCAGGCCCAGCTTTGCAGGGACTTTTTTTTTCTTTTCCTTTTTAAATGTGGTGTGCTGGGTTTTTTACTAGTAAGGATCTGATAAAATGATCTTGCTGCCGTCTCAGGGCCGGTCCGTTGGGTTTATGGATCTGTTTCCCTCCTGCCATGCAGTGCTGCTGCCCTGCCCCGTGCTGTGCAGGGAGATAAGGCTTTTTTATCAGCCTGCCCTTCCCTGCTGCTTTCAGGAGATTTTGTGGAGTGTAGGAGCTGCTCTGGAGCAGTTAAAGTATGGGGAATATCCCAGTCTCCATCTCAGCAAGGGAGACAGAGTGGTGCCCAGCATGTGAAATTCCCCCCCCCACATCTAAAGGAGGGCTGGGTGTCAAACCCCACCCAAGTCCAGATGGATAAGTTGAATGCTGCACTTTCAAACCACTTTTTAAACAGTCTGACAAAACCAAGCCATCACCTGCATCAGTTCCTGAATGCCTGGGCTAATTTGTGATCAAAGAAAACCCCTTTTTCTTTGCAGAAGAGCACTAAATGCATTCCAGTTACAGAGAGGGGCTGGCAACACTGCCCAAGCTTTGTCAAAGGCTAAATTGTACATTCTGCATTGAAACATGCCCAGTTTAATTATAAACAAGGCAGCAACAGCAGGCAGGCACGTTTCCCCACTAGTCAGGGCAGACAGACTTGCACGTAAGCCTTAGAGATGAGCTCAGGTCAAATCTGGTGGTGTTTGTCATCAGACATGGACACTGGGGCTCCTCTCTGGTGCCTCCTCTTTCAGTTCCTAATAACCTATCAGAGCTGGCTGCCCTGATGGTTTTAATGAGCTGCAAGTCATATTGGCAGGGTCAGGCTTGGAGAGGGAAGGCATCAAGACTGGGCTTGAGAGTGTAAGACCAAAACAGACAGCAGAGTTGTTTTATTTTCATTTCCAGAACTGAAGCTTCTTCTGAGGCCACTTAAAACAGTTATGCATTTTCAGCCAAAATAAAAACAACTGTTTAGTGTTTAGGGGAAAAGCTGATGTTCTGTTGTGGCAGCAAAGAAGAAGAGAAATAAACCCATTGCTTGAAAGTCTGAAGTTTGTTTGATTTATATACACCACTTTATTTAGTAAAGAAGAGGCTCCTATAAGCAGTGGAAAACATTACAGCTAATTTCTGAAAGGCAAAGTCAGCAGCGAGTTTCAGACCGCCACTGCTTATATTTTGTTTCCAAATTCTATTTTGGAATCTGATAATTGAAACAGTATTTGCTGAGCCGGGTTGCAAACACAAATCTCTGCTTAAGCCCTTTCTCTGGTGCTCCTGTCTGCGGAGTGATTAAGAAACCATAGGGCCTTCGACTGCTGTCAGATGGAGATGGGGCAGACTGGTCTGTTTTAAAAAAGAAATGGCATGTGTGAAGGGAAGGGAGCTCACCTGCACGTGGTTTGGGGGCCAAAGGCAACTTCTCTTCACCACCCAGGTGCTGGGTTCGGTGTCTCACCACAGGGTGAGCTGGGGATGTCACCAGAGCCGTGCACAGTCAATCCTAGCTGATGTAGGTGCCGTGGAGCTATTGTTTGGTTTACTGAAGTTCAGGTTTCTGTCTATTCCTGCAGTCTTGGATCAGTAAAAACGCTGAAGCCGATGCTAACCTAAATCTGTTCAATGTGACAGAACAAGATGAAGGAGAATATCTGTGTAGAGCCAACAATTTCGTAGGCATAGCCGAAAAGCCATTTTGGCTCCACATTCGCAAACCAAAACCAGGTAAACCACAGACTCTGTCCCAAGGCCCTGGCAACTGCAAGAATGAGCTATAACATTTTTAAGAATCTAGTGATTAAAATTACTATTCATTTTGTATTATACCCTGTCAACTGATGCTGAATGGCTTTATCTTATTTTCTCGCTAATTTTTTTTTAACAAGACTGTAATGCCTATACAGCAATTGCCATGGAAAAATTCCCACAATAAAATGACTGTCAAATTTTGCTATCAACTCTTCATACTTTTCTTCCTTTCCTTTCCTTTCCTTACAATTGAGTGCTGATAACAGAATTGCATGTTAATGACCTGTGACATTCCAAGCTCTGGAAAACCAAACTGTTTTGAGTTTTTCACCTACAAAACTGAATTAATCAGTTCTGTCCTTTGGAGAAGTAATGGAGAAATAAATATCAACATTGGCTCAAGCAAGCAAACGTTAACTAGAGAGGAGAGCCAGTCTCATGGGCTCCGGGGTTGACTGCAGCCTAGAGGGTTTGATTGCTGTGTTATTTGGTGCCACTGCAGGAAAGTTCCTTATGGTCACCTTCTGGTTATCAGCCAGATTTCTACTGCAGTGTCAAAGTCTGTGTAATCAATTTATGGCTTTGAGATGCCCACTGAAGAAATTCTAAAAAAAATCTAGAATTCCATACTTTTCAATGAACTCATGAACCATAATGTTTGTATATTCCTCTGATCAGCACTTGAATCTTTCCCCACTACATCTCCCCTCCTTTCCCCTTTCTTTCTGTCTTTCCTCCTTTCCCATCTCTCTTTCTCCACCCCTGTACTCACCTCACTAACCCAAAGTCAGTCATATTGTGGGGGCAATTTTTCATTTGGATGCTTTTGCTTGCATGCTTCTTTAGTGGGACAGAGTAAGAACCTGGTGAAGGGAACTTTTTTTTTTTTTTTTTTTTTGCTTTTGACTACAGGTTGCAGAGGGGAATGAATGAATAAATGTGGAAGATGGGCCATTGGAAAATAATAAAAAAAAAAACCAACACCTTAATCTGCTTTTGAAATTTGCCTGTGGTGTCCTCACACTTGCTGGGAATGTGGCTTATTCTCTGTTTTCCCTCTTTCTATATGTGTGTGTTTTTTTTCCCCCTAGACGGCAGGTGTTAACACAACGGATAAGGAGCTAGAGATTCTGTACTTGCGAAATGTTACTTTTGAGGATGCTGGGGAGTATACTTGTCTCGCAGGGAATTCTATTGGGTTCTCACATCACTCTGCTTGGCTGACGGTGCTACCAGGTATTTCCTTCTGTGCTGGCCTCTCCTTCCCTCTCCAGGATGCTTCAATGTTTTGCTTTAGAAATGCCAAGTTCCCGGAGACTGCCCCTCGCTTGGAGCAGCAGTGTTTTCCAGGGGGGGCTCTTCTCTGGGATTTGTTGCAGACCCCTGTTGCATACTTGCAGCTGACTCTGTTTGCAGTGCACCTCAAAACTGAAATGATTGCAGTAATGATACAGTAAAATACACAGAACTTTTTTTGTCTAATAACAGGGAGGTATTCGCAGCCTCTTTGTTAGGACAGTTAAGTGCCAAAATAAGGAGCTTTGTCTTCTTGCACTGACAGTGGGAGAAGAAAACCTCCCCATCAGATGGTTCAGGGCACCTAAATTGGACATGAACTGTGGATCATCTTATGAAGGATCCTTTCTGTCTGACCTCATATCTTAACCTAAAATTAGATGCATAAGTGTCTGGTGTGAGTACACCCTTCCCTGCCTGTAGCATTATTTCCACTTCACGGATGAGCAGGCCAAGATAGTGATCTCAAACAGAAGGTCAAGGAGAGTCATCTGCAGGCAGAGCACAGGAGTCCTGGCTCCCAGGGGCATTGCATGCTGCCTGCTCCAGCTGGGATCGATGAAAGCTGCAGTGGGCTTGAAACCCGAGGCCAGAGTGACCTCAATTTTGTGGTCCTTTCATGTGCAAAGCTCTTATTGACAATGAAGCCAGCACAGAATGTGCAGCAGAGAGATCTCTTCTGCAAAAGAGAGAATGAGGCTGTGCTGCCCCTTCACCTGCTGAATCTGCCTCTGTCTACAGGGCAGGTTTGGGCATGGTGAGGGAAGTACCAGCAATATTCATATTGAATCTCATATGAGCTGTGCCTTGCAGACAGTGCAGAAGCAAATCTCGAGTGTGTTCAAAACACCCTTACTGAAAAGGCACCCAGAATGTTAAAGAGCCCACTTTGATTCACACAGTCAGAGACCACATTTGGGTCCATCTCACAACACATCCGTCCCAGGATGTGCTTAGGAACCGGAAACTTTGGCATCTCTAATCTTGACTTTCTCTATGCGGGTGATTTGGGTGTAATCACTTCTGCTGGGGCTTAGGAAGGTCTCCTCCACGCCCAGCCCTGCTGCCAGTGGGATCTGCTGATCTCTCCTGCTTATTTGCCAGCTCTGTAATAGTTGATCTGATCCTGTTTCTGTTTCTGACATCCACTGGATGGAGAAAACATTTCCTTTGGTTAGAAGACTAACATCTCTGTTATTTTCAGAATGTCACAATATTGTTTCCTCCAACTCATACTCTGCTTTTACAGTTTATGAATTCACACCTCTTACTTAAGCAAAAAAACAAGCAGGAGAAACCCGACCAAAAAGCACAAAGTAGAACTTTATTTTGAAGTCAGACGTGGTGGAAGGACAGCCCTCTGTGCAGCAGCAGGCCCCCACAGAGGGTGCAGCATACAGCCCATCTGGGGAACCCCAGCTTGTCATGCCCTGCCCATGCTGCAGGAGGAGAGACAGGGAGCAGAGGGCCAGGCAGTGTGAGCCCAGGCAGCAGAGCTGCAGCACCGATCACAGTGCCTGATCCCAGGAGCCCTGGTACTCCTGTGGGGTGGGAGGAGATGGCCATTTGGCAGGGTCAGGCCCTTCACAGCTGGAGCAGCCCCCAGTGTCACTGACAGCCCTTTCTCCTGTCCTCATGGGCACTGCCACCAAATACTTAAAGCCTGCTGCTGCCAGGGAAAGGCTCCTGCTGCTTGCTGAAGGGTCTGCTCAGCAATGGACATGATCCATTACTGAGCTAACCACACCAGCATGACTTCATTATAAAGCTTCCCACTGCTGTCCCTCTGATGCCAGCACACCTCTGGGGGACAGAAAATCAGTCCCACCATGGCTCCTTCCTCTGGTTGATATGCCTGTCCTGAAAGGAACAAGGGAGAAAACACAGCTGACCTTTGCTGGTCTCTAAGAAGCCTTGCAAGCAGGTAGCCACTGCTGATGGGCTCATGCCACCACCCTCCTGGCTATCCCACCTCTCTGGGACAAACCTTCCAGCCTCTTCCCAACAGAACTAAGTTTTTACTAAAAAATTAAGCAGATTTTCCTCAGAACTCCTTCCCTGTGTGATGCCTCACTGCTGGGTGCTGTTCAAGCCCCTTGGTCCCTCAGGGCAGGCACTGGTCTGGTGGAAATGTGTGCTGGAGAATCTGAATCAGCAAAGTGCAGCAAACTCCAGTCCTGCACATCCAAGACATCCACGATGGAGAGCAAGATCTGGGTCAGAGGGACAGCACAGGTGTGTGAAGATGCTTTCAGCCTAGAGCAGTGGTTTTCAATCTGTGGGCTGGGGGCTCTTAAAAACACAAAGTAAAATCACCCCCAAAAGGGCAAACTGAATTAATGTTTTAGCTACAGCTGCAGGTGGAAAACCACTGGCCTGGGAGAGTCCCCTCACTGCAGTCACTGACACTGACATAGCTGAACAAGTCCTGCCCAGATTCTCTGTGCTGTATGTGTGTAGTTGTGTGTGGGCAGCTGTCACCCTGTCCTGACTGCCATCTCTTGTCACCCTGCAGCCGAGGAGCTCATGGAGTTGGATGATTCGGGCTCAGTGTACACTGGCATTCTCAGTTATGGCACTGGCTTTTCCTTCCTTCTCCTGGTGCTGGTCTTGGTGGTTGTCTGGAGGATGAAAATGCCAAACAAAAAGGCCATGAACACCCCCACTGTTCAGAAAGTCTCCAAATTCCCACTGAAGAGACAGGTAACAGAAAGTAGATACAAGATTCCTATTCCCCACTATGGTATTCCCCCCTTTTTTTTTTTTCCTCCTCCTTCTCTTTGAAATTCCTTCTCTAGGTGAGAAGCTCCACCAGAATAACATTGCCCAAGAGCGACATAATTTGGCTGCAGCCTAAAGTGTAACCCCCTTTTATTTATTTCTATGCCAGTGGAGCTTTGGCTGAGGAGGCTGCTGACTCTGGCTCATGAGCAGCCCCCATAGCTGCTGGCCTTGCCCAAGAGGTTCTGGCAGTGCAGCTGTGAGTGCCATAGAAAGCACATCTGGCAGGGGAAGTCCAGTCCAGGCTCCTTGGAGGAACAGGGATTCTGGGAAAAAGAGCACAGGTTGTGCTCATTCCTGCTTTCACAGATGTCCCTGGTGAGCCCAGAGCTGTTCCATGGAGGTGGCAGAAGGTCCTCTGTGCAGTTAGAGATGTTCTGCTGCACGAAATTGCAGAGGGGCAGGAGCAAAAGACAGCATGTGAGACCCCACATGAAGTGAAGGGTACAGATTTCAAGCTTTGGCTGCAAGCTCATGATGGGCATTGACAGTGCCAGGATGGGAGAAGTCACTTCACAGCCTGTATGGGCTGTGGAGATGGAAGAGAACAACTGAATGGATTACACCTCCTGATGCTGGGGGGCACTGGCTGGCCTGTCCCTCCTTTCCACCTGCTGAACTACAAGTGCCTGAAGGAGTGGATTTCTGCAAGGGTGGGGGCATTTCCCAGTTAGAAGTTCCCAGAAATCTGTCCATGGGCAAAGAGAGCTCAAACCTCCTCCGAGATCCCTCTGTGGGCACTGCCTGCCCCGGAGATACAGTTGGCAATAACACTTCATTTGCTCTACCCAAGCAGGTGTCGCTGGAGTCCAACTCTTCCATGAATTCCAACACGCCCCTGGTGCGGATCACGCGCCTCTCCTCCAGCGACGGGCCAATGCTGGCCAACGTGTCCGAGCTGGAGCTGCCTCCAGATCCCAAGTGGGAATTGACTCGTTCTCGGTCAGTCAGAGCCAGGGGTTGGGTCTCTGTGCCTGCTGGGAGTGTCCCCCCACCAGGACCCCCTAACAGAACCTGTCTGTTCCTCCCTCCAGCCTGACCCTGGGGAAGCCGCTTGGCGAGGGGTGTTTTGGCCAGGTGGTGATGGCAGAAGCAATTGGGATTGATAAGGACAAGCCAAACAAGGCCATCACGGTTGCTGTCAAGATGTTAAAAGGTATGGGGAGTCCACAGAGGACAGAACAACATATTGTGCTGGGATTTCCTCTCTTTGCCTCCCTTTTGAGTCCTTTATACAAACTAGGTACAACAAAAGAAAGCAGGAACAGCCTCTCCTCCCTTTACCCACACAGCCTGGGGGTGAGGGCTGTCCTTGGAGAGCAGGCAAAAGTGCAAATCCCATCAGGAAGAGGGGCTGGGAATTAACCCACTTCTTTGCCAAGAGGTAACAGCATCCCTGACAAGAAGGGGAACCCCCTTCACTTCTAGCCAGCCCCATGAATCAGCCCACTCCTTACTCCTCCCCTAACCAGCACTGCCTGTTCTACCAAAAGCTTGTGCAGCAGCCTCAATGGAGTTTGCAGAATTTCAGCTGACAAACTTCTTCTTGAGGAACTTTTTCATTGAAGAAACTTGATCCCAGACAAAGGTTAAAGGGAGACCAGAAATGGAGGATTCAGTGGGCACCTCTAGATAAGTCTCCATTCCCATCCTGGCCCCAGACACAGTAACCACAAACAGCTGAGGAATTCACCTGGAGCAAGCAGGGCAGTGAGCAGCCTGGGCTTGAGGTTACGTGGGGGGTGTTCTAAAAAAATGTAATATTTCTTATCAGAAATGGGTTTGTTTAAGTTACATTTCCTGCAGTTCTTTCTGAAGCTGGTTTTGTAAATAGGAACATTTCCATCTTTCCAAACCAAAACATTCCTTTGAGGAGGTTTTCCCCAATTTTTTCTACTTTGTAGATAGGTTTCTCTATTTTTGCAGAGAAATTGCAACTTTTCATCCAAAAAACACATTCCCTCCAAGCCCTGACCTTTTACCATCATTAACTCTTGGCCCCTAGAGATGAGGGACAGAAACTATCAGAAAAGCAGGTACCAGGTACCAAAAAGTGAATTTTTGTTCTTTAATACTTGTGAGGATGAAACAGAAGATGAAAAGCATTATTGATTTCCATATGAACATCTACCTCCACTTACTTATTCTTTTGTCTTGTTTCATTGCCATGGTAGTAGGTTTTGTTTTTATTTCGATTCTTCTTCCCAAAGTAGAATAAAGCCAAATACAGCCATATTCTGGGTATCGTTTCCCCATCAAAGCCCCACATGGCTGCACATTAGTTGTAACTATACCCCTGAACACTTTATTTTCTTCCTGACATTTTTTTTTTTGCTTTCCTCCTCTACTTTCTCCAGATGATGCCACAGACAAAGACCTTTCTGACCTGGTCTCTGAGATGGAAATGATGAAAATGATTGGGAAGCACAAAAACATTATTAACCTCCTTGGTGCCTGCACGCAGGACGGTACGTAGCAGAGCAGCCCACTGCTGACAGGGTCGTGGGAGGCTCAGATTTGGCTGTCCCTTCTTTGTAGCTACTCCCTGGCTGCCCAGAATGGCCCAGATGAGGTTTGGGTGGTCAGCTCCTCCTCTGCTGGATGCTGATGTGCTCTTCCTTGCAGGCCCGCTCTATGTGCTGGTGGAATACGCGTCCAAGGGGAACTTGCGGGAATACCTCAGGGCACGGCGCCCTCCTGGCATGGACTATTCCTTTGACACCTGCAAGCTGCCCGAGGAGCAGCTCACCTTCAAGGACCTGGTTTCCTGTGCCTACCAGGTGGCACGGGGCATGGAGTACTTGGCATCTCAGAAAGTGAGTTGAGAAACCTCATTTGGTAGAGGCCTTGGTCAAAGCCACGTGTTCAGAGGCAGGGAGTGCTCTGTGTGTGGGACAACCCCAGGGAAACATTGCAGCCTTCTCCCTTTAGAGGCCAGATTTTGCTGGATGAAGTATCTTGAAGTTTTGAAGCTTTTGAAGCTGGAGGCTTCATCCATATGCAAAGTCCCCTTATGCTGGCTGCATTCCTGGACCGTGCAGCTGTACAGCTGTCACCTGCAGGACCATTAAGCACCCACAAAATTCCTATAAAAGCACAAGCAACCCAGACCATTCTCTAAGTCTATAGATTTGCGATACCTTAATTTGAAGATCTTTTTCCTCTCAAACATTATCCTGCACTCCTCTTCCTGGGGGAAGCAGCACAGAAAAGCAGCTGCACGTCCCAGTGAGCACCCACAGAGGAGGGGAGTTGGCTTTTCTCACCCGTGCATCCTGTCTGGAGAGAAAAGGCGCAGTGAGGAGTTGCTCAGAGGTGTTTCCCACTGAGCAGGCACGGCGGGGTGGTGACACGCAGAGCCAGGAGCTGAGCAGTGCCCACAGCTTTACGAGCCTGGGTGTCAATGAAACAGCAGCTCATAAACCGCGGGGCGCTGCTGGTTCCAGGCTAACGAGCCCTTATTTATTGGCTTGCTCACCTTTCCCAGTGCATTCACCGTGACTTGGCAGCCAGGAACGTGTTGGTCACTGAAGATAATGTGATGAAAATCGCCGACTTTGGCCTCGCTAGAGACGTTCACAACATCGACTATTACAAGAAAACCACCAACGTAAGTGCAGGGCAGCCGGGCGCGCGCAGCTCTCCCTCTGGCAGGGAACGCGGTCGTGCCTGCAGCAAGTGGCCCTTGGCCCACATCTCCCTTTTAGAGGGGCTTAGGAGGAGGAAATCTGACAGGGACTTCACCTGGTGAGGGACTGTAGGTTGGCTGGTCCCAGGAGTTGATCTGTTTTTTTCCTGACAGATCCTGGTCCTGCTAGCAGCTGGTTGTGAGGTCTCAGCTCTGGCCAGGATGCTTTAAACTAGGAGAAACTGAGGTTTCTCCCAAACAGGAATGCAGCCCTTTCCAGTCTACTCCACTGCTGTTCATAAAGGTCCCAAGGAGCCAGCTTCTGCCTCACCAGAGCCCTTGACAGAGGACTGTCACTTCTTGTTTGCCTGGATCTACCTGTCTTTCATGCATTTCTCTGTTTTTTACATCTGAGCTCCTTGACTGCACTGCCAGGAGTGAGATGGTCTCAGACAAGGGCTGAGGCCTGAAGTTGTTTATATTTTCTGTAGAGATGAATTTACAAATGAAGGGCTGAGAGAAGCCCTGGTGCCTTGGTTCGGAGCCTGCAGCAGATTTTGAGCTGAGGAAAAACCCTAGCTAGGACAGACTGAGGAGATGGCAGTGGAGGATTGAGGGCAGTGCAGAACCTGCAGGTACTGGGATTGCAAGGGGTTTAAATGTCCAAGCAGTCCTTTGAAACCCACCATGTTCATACTGATCCACTACAGTGGCATATCAGAAATCGTTCTTAATTGATAGGATTTCTGAATCATAAATTAGTAACAATTCTTAGGAATTTTAATCACAGATCAGATGGATATTTCCCTGTTAGAACTGTGTGGGACAACTGAGAGCATAATCCCATTTGTACATCCTGCCTGTGTCCCATCTCTAGTTGTATCCCTCACAGAGACAGTTGGTGAAGACAGAGCTCCTCCATATCTAAATTACAGCTCAAATACAAAACAGTACTTTCTGTCTCCCTCCAGGGGCCAAACAAAGCCCCAGAGAATTATGATTAATCTAGTCTTTCTCATCTTGTATTTCTCACATGACAGTCTGTGTTTATGACCCTGATGTAAGATGGGATCAGACCTCCTCCTTTAGCCTCCAGCAGGATCAGGATTTGTTTCTTAGAGGACCTGACCCTTGCCTTCACTCTTTGGAAGTTTCCCTTCAAGTTGAGCCTAAACTGGGTTTGGACTTGGAGGCAACTGTATTTTCCAGACAAAGAGATGGAAAGTGTTGTCCTGTGCTCTGCCACAGAGTTCAGTGCATCTATGAGCCTGGGATGCTGTTCCCATGCAAAGATTTAGATGCACTGATAGGTTAAACCTGCCTTGGCAGTGGAATACAGTCCTGTACAGAGAGCATTTACTGCAAGGATTGTCAGCGAAGATCCAGGGATCAAATGCTCTAATCTGTTTATATGTGGCCACTGCTGCTTTGCCCAGTGACCGGGAAGGCAGATGTGGTTGTTAATGAAAATGTTTCAAACTGGATTAGAAAAGAAGATTCAGATGGTGCCGTTGTGGCTGGGGGAATATGCTGATGGGATGTTCCCATTGTCTTCCTAATTACAGGGTCGGCTGCCTGTGAAATGGATGGCTCCAGAAGCCTTGTTTGACCGGGTCTATACTCACCAGAGCGATGTGTAAGCAAACCCACACTTTTTTAAAAAAAATAACAATAGGACAGGGAAATCAACACCTATAGTATCTTACACACAAAAGTACTGCTAAGCATGACCAGGGCTCGTTCCCTACTGGAGTGCCTGGGGATGCAAAAGTACAGGAATTGATTCCAAGCTGCATCTTCTTGCACGTGGTTTTATTTTGCTGTTATCTGGTTGCTTTCATCTCAGGATCTGTAGGGTGCTCCTGAAAAATTACTGGAAAGCAGGCTAGTATTTCTTGTCCACTTTATAGATGAGGTGATTCATCCAGCAGTTGAAAAATATTGTACTAAAAAAAGTCATTAAAAAAAAATTACCTTTGGCGTCCTCCACGCTTTGTCCCAGACAGTTACATTTCAGTCAAGGGTGTGGAATGAGCTTAAGATACTCTGTCTGCTGTTAGAATTGATCAAAGAATATTCAGCAAATACAGTCTCAGATGAATTTTGCCATAAAATTTATTTTCTTTTCTTTTTCCTAATCCTATCTCATCTGTTTTAGTGCCTCTGCATAGTTAGCAAACAGCAGAGGACTCCTTACATGTAAATGAGGAACACATCTGAATTGTGCAAGGGCTGAAGCAGCTCCACATGTACACTAGCTTTTTATTGTAATATTTGATCAATAATGGCATTTTTATAGCCAGATTGCCTTCGCCCCTGAGCTCACTGCTTGCAATTGGACAAACAAATCTTTTCTATTTCTGTGTTTTTCAGATATTTTGGCTTTTATTAATCTTAAATCATAGTTTCCATGCTTAGGTAATGCTGCAGAGGGCATGACAGATAAATCAAAGCTAGAGAATGGGAGAGTGAGTGTGCATGAAAGCGAAACAGAGACAGATAATCCCTGTTTTTAGAAAGAAAATGAAGAAGGCATAAGATATTTTGGAAAAAAAGGACTTTTAACCAGAGCACAGCTGCAGGACTGAAGTGTGTAACATTAGTGCTTTGCTGATTTTTGTTGGGGTATTTTTCTCCCAGCTTGGCCAGTGAAATGAGTGTTGTAACAAGCAAGTTTTGGTATCAGCTTGCACAATTAGTGGCCTGTGGTTCCAAGCCTGCAATTCAGTGAAGCCGTGCATGAATAATTTGATTTGTTCCATTCAGTGGAGCTGGTGGAAGACCTAACAAAGAGCTGGCGGTGATAGATGGGCTGTCACCTATCTGATTAAATGCTCATTTCAATTTCAGACTTGGTGCCTGGGATTTCTTTGCTATTGAGTTGGATCAGCAGAGATCTCCAAGTAACTAGTAAAAATGGCCTAGGCAATTAGTCATGCTATTGATGACTTTGTTAGCTATGCATGGCTGCACAGAAATAAAGCCAAGCAAGGGGGATGGGATATGGGGGGAGGGGGATTTGGAAAAAAAACCTCATTGAATTTTAAATATCTTTCTTTGGTTTCCAGCTGGTCTTTTGGAGTGCTACTATGGGAGATCTTCACTTTGGGAGGGTCTCCCTACCCAGGAATTCCCGTTGAGGAGCTCTTCAAGCTCTTGAAGGAAGGCCATCGGATGGACAAGCCTGCAAACTGCACCCATGATTTGTGAGTGTGTGCTGGGGGCTGACCTTGCTGCACTCCCCGTTCCCTCCAGGGCCAAACCCACCCGTCTGGGCTCCAGGGTCTGGGCTCTTGGGACATCCCCACTGGGACATGGCATGGCCAGCTCCAGGTGGCTCTCTGAGCCCATGGCTGCTGAGTGGTGCAGCACCTCCCCTCGCTGGGCAGGTGGCACTTGGGGGTGTGGCTCTGGTGTGTCACCTTCAGGACAGGTCCTCCTCTGCTCTGAGGGCAGGGTCACCCATCAGATGATCAGCAATGAGAACCATGGCTCCACAGAACCCTTCCCCTGCCCCAGCTGGCCATGGCTGAAGTTGTGTTGGCCACAGCTGTTCCTTGAGGCGATCTGGGGGTGGGTGGGCAGGTGGGTGGGTGTCACTTGGCAGGTGGGCGGGTGTCACTTGGCAGGTGGGTGTCACTTGGCAGGTGGGTGGGTGTCACTTGGCACGTGGGTGGGTGTCACTGGCCTGACCACACTGGCTGTCCCCATGTGCAGGTACATGATCATGCGGGAGTGCTGGCACGCCGTCCCCTCGCAGCGACCCACCTTCAAGCAGCTGGTGGAGGACCTGGACAGGGTCCTCACCGTGACCTCCACCGATGTGAGTGTGGCAGGGTGGGCGTGGGAGGGGTCTCTGGGCCCTGGGGACGCCCAGCTGATGGCTCTGTCACCCTGGCAGGAGTACCTGGACCTGTCGGTGCCCTTCGAGCAGTACTCGCCGGCCGGCCAGGACACCCACAGTACCTGCTCCTCAGGGGACGACTCTGTCTTTGCACATGACCTGCTGCCCGACGAGCCCTGCCTGCCCAAGCACCCGCCCTGCAACGGCGTCATCCGGACGTGAGCACCCCCGGGCACACGGACAGACGGACGGACAGGCGGGCAGTGTGCCCATGGAGGCGCGAGTGCGGGACGCCCGGCGTGAAACCGTAGTGAAGGATCTTCCAGTGGAACTGTGCGATGGTGCCTGGAGATTTGTGTTGCTGACAAGCTGTTCAGGGTAAAAAAACAAAAAAAAACCAACAAAAAAAATTAACTTTTTTTTAATAATTTTTTTTTTTAAAGTATTTTTTTCCCTATTGCTGTATGAAAAGTCAAGAAGCACTGTTTGGCCTGAAGGAACTAATCTCTTGCCAAGATGACCTGTCCTAGATGATGTTTTTGTTCGCCTGGTTGTTTTGTTTACTTTCCATTTTGCTAGGGATTTTTCTGTACCACGCAGAATGTTGAACCTGGGGGGTGCTGACCCCCCAGCCTCTGCGCTTGCGTTCCCAGTGCCAGAGTAACCGTTCTGTGCCTGCAATACGAAGAAAAGAGAAAAAGAATTCTTCCTTAAAAAAAAACAGGAAAAAAAAAGAGAAACACACGGAAAAAAAAAAAAGAAAAGGTGTAAAGAATGTGGAAATTCTTCGCTTATGCAATCTGTACATGAACCTTTTTGGTGGAGCTGAAAAGCCACGTTGCCTGCAGGGATTCATATATTTATAAAAATATCTATATTTTTGTCGTCGTCGTTTTTATAGCTTCATGATCGTGCTACCCAGTTACATAGAAGGAATCCTTTTTGGATGAAGAGAAAACAAAGCTAAGTAAAATGCTAATTGTCATGGAGAAACGAAAGTGAAAATAGTAAAAAAAAGAGATGGTCAAGTCATCTGAAGTGTGAGCACCTTGGCCCTTGCACGGGGCTGGGAGCGATGGGTCCGTGCCAAGGCAGGAGCAAGCAGACCCCAGGGATGGGCAGAGACCTCGTGGGGTCCCTGGGGAGCCGAGCATCACCCATGAGAGCAGAGGGTGCCCTGAGACCTGGCTCTTGGGTGCCCACACTGCAGCTCAAGTCACACCCTGACCTTAGAGAGCAACCAGTTGTGCAGGGAAAAGTAACAAATCGATTTTTGGGGGTTTGCCTGTTCTTGCTTGCCAAGGGTGAGAGGGGGGAGCAGCTCCTCCATCCGCCCCTCCATGCCAGAGGTTTGGCTCCATCCACGTGCAGTGACTCGGAGAAAGAAGTTACGGGTACCTGTAGGCAAGAGCCTTTAACTTATATCAAAAAGGTTTATTCCAGAGAATCTGTGTATATATCTATAAATATATCCTGTATATATATAAATAAATATATTAAAAGAAAAGAATGTATAATACTAATGCAACATAAAGCAGTACTGAGAGAGAGAGTCTCAAAATACGAGCATTGCGATCTAGGATATACTGATCTGGGCAAAGGAAAAGATGTTTTTGATTGTTTGTTTTATATCTTCACAGTTTTGTTTTAAAAATTGTACCTTAACATGTATATTTGTAAAGTTATTTATAGACATTAACATATCTGTTCATTGGTTTAAATAGCATAGCGTTACTGTAAACATTAAATTTCACCAAACTTAAGGGTGTTTTTTTAACTTATTAAAAATGGAGAAAAAATATATTAATCAAGTTTTTCCTTTGTGTTTATGGGAAATATTGAAAGAATGTATAGATGTACAGTCCTTTAACAAATTACATTTAATGTTATAAATATATATATGTATTCATTAAAAAAATATTAGTTTATCCTGGATTGCAGTGAGCAAAGGTAAGTTTATTTTTCAATACATCACCAGTGGTTAAAACCAAACAAATAGCAGCAGAAAGATGATTTTTACATATTTCAGAAAAACAGGGCCAAGAATTCTTCCATCAGTTTAACCACTGTGCATTAAGGGGGTGTGGGTGTTTATTTTTCTATTTTCAAATGAAGGTATTCTTTGTGGTCGATTTAATAACAAGTATGCAGAGAAGTGAAATGTTGACTTTGGATGGTGCAGGGTAGGTTTTTTTCTCTCCCCTTTGCCAGTACTGTTGTATTTTGGGCTTCAGAAATGCCATGTGAGCAAAATGGTGACACTGTTTGCAGGAGAGCTGCTACAGCTGCATATTTCTTTTGCATCTAACCCATTGGGAAGTGCCAGTGATGCCTGATTTTTGGTGTCTAGAATGCTGTGCTGTTTTGTTCCTCAATGCCAGATAGCTGTGTAAAAGCACAGGAGTGAATGAAAGAATGTTAGCATGGATCAAGCTGACCGTGGGGGAGGTTTGGGCTGAGGATTTTTTGTGGGTGGGTTTTTGGTTTTGGTTTTGGTTTTTTTTTTTTTTTTTTTTTTTTTTTGTCCAGAAGACTTCTTTATGTACTGCCAGAAAGAGGCAAAGCAAATTGCATCCTGAATTCTTTCTTTTCATTTTTCTCTGGTGCACATTGCATATCAATGTTGCAGAATAACAGGATGACAGCATCTCATTTAAAGATATTTTTTTCTTCTTAGAGCCACAGAATCCTTATCCTAAAATAAATAATTTATAGTTTGAGGTTACTTCAATGGAAGTTTGAGAAGGTAGATTTCTATAGATTTTTGTTTTGTTGGAATAAAAAAATGAATTTTTGGTATTTTCTTACAAATGTCTGCTAATTGCGTACATTCCAAGTACTCGAAGCAAAGAGTTTTCCTGTACTGAAAAAAGAAAATGTACAAAACTGTGCATGGTTTTAAATGTTACTAGATATTATAAATATATATATAATTTATTGAGTTTTTACAAGATGTATCTGTTGTAGACTTGTTGACTTTAACATTTCTTATTCAATGCTTATATAGTTTTATAGCCTGGACTATTATCTTTAAAGCTTAAAAAAAATTAAAAGTTCCAATTTTGTTACATTTTATACTGTTGATGTTACAATCCACAGGTTTGCATAGTGTGATTTTTGCAATGAGCAACTCTGTTCAGTTTATTTTAATACTGTACTTCTGTGCCTGACAGCTGCAGCTGTCAAAGGTGTGAGATGAACACTAAATAAAACTATTCTGCTTTTGTTAACATGGGAAACTTACTTCTACCAGAAAAAAAAATAAACAAATTGATAAATTTTGAGGTTTATTCCCAGTTGTGAGGGTCCTTTGCAAAACAAGTGTTTCAGGCACTGGCACCAGGAAAGTTTAGTTTTTATAGTGCTGCTCTGTGAGTCCTGGCCGGTTCAGGTTTTGTATTCGTAATAAATTTATAGCAATTTTGGTTGAAGGGCAGCATTTTATATTTGTTAGTGAGTATATTTATAGCCACACAAGCCATTGTGTGCACAGAGGTGCCAGCCCTGGCTTTGGCTTTGGGAGGGCTAAGCAAGGGAACTCAGTAAAACGTTGTTTTGCTGGTAGCAGATGATGCAAGGGATGTTGGAGCTTGGGAAATTTCAGGGCAGTCCTACCAGCACTTTCATTTAACTCTGATTCCTGCAAGTGATCCTGTTGAACTGCATCCCAGACACCTGGATCTTGGCATGCAAGTTTGCCTGCCTATGTGCAGCCTGCCTACAGTAGCAAACTGTTTGAAGTAGCTGGGCATGGAATGCATGCACCCAAGGAGGTTATGTCTGTGGCACTGGGACTGGCACCAGCACTCTTCCACCCTAGATTTAAAAAAAAATTTTAAAACTGTGGGGTTCGGGTAATTTCTTTGCCATTGTAAGAAAAGATGTTATTTTTCTAGCAGCACTGTGTTGTGAGAGGAGTCTTGCTGCCTGAAATGAGTTGCTTCCATGCTTTGAGGACACACTTTGGTGGGCAGCCGTGAGCCCTGCCCCAGCAGGAGTGTGTGGTCCAGGGGACAAGCCCTGGCTGCAGGCAGAGTGTGACTAAATGGCCTTTTCTGGCTCATCAGGAGCTTCACAGGGCAGGGGGGTGAGGATGTTGTGCTCCATCTGCCACCAGCAGGACTGAAAAAGCAGGAGAGGGCCAGATCCTTCTGCAGGGAGCTGTGGTGCATAGCACACCTGTGCTTGAAAACCTTCCCAGTAAAAGTCTGATGGGCAAACAGCAAAGAAGTCGAAGTGACAAAGAGGAAAGTCTGTCCTGGTGCAGTGGCTGACCTGCACATGGAGCTGGCTTGGAGTTTGCTTTCCCTCTTGGGTCTCATGATGTCATTCTTCCTCTGCTGGCCTTCACCCACAGCCGTGTTTGCTTGTGGCCTAGGGAGGAGAAGGTGATATTTTACTTTAACTGCCCTACAATGCAGCCAGTTCTAAGCCCAGGATGAATATTTGGCTGCAGCATGTGATGTGCATTGAGCAACGCGCAAAACGACCTCAAGGAAGATTTGCAAATTTACTTGGTTGGGCTGTGTGACTGAGTGAACATCCCACTGCAGCTCCTCTGCCCTTCAGTGGCTGCAGCCTTCCACCCAAAACCCAAAATGCCCTTTACACATGAAAGAGTTATTTTTCAAAGCAAACAGATGTCTTCTTTCCTCTGTGGGTGACTACACAAATAGAGCCTCTCGCTGGCCGCCGTGACCTGTTTCATAGCAACATTTAAATAAATTCCTAAAATTGTGATTTATTTCCATTGGTCATGGCTCTATGGTGAGACAGGGAGGATTTGGCAAAAGGAAGCAAAGTCTGAAGCCCTGCAAGTGTCAGTAGGAAAAGGCAGCTAAAACCATAACAGCAAAGCTTCTTGGTGGTTGGTGCCACTTCAGACTCTCAAAGGAGGTGTTTCTGTTTCCTGCTGGTGACTCTTCTGAGCAAGTTCATCCCTCCCAGGGGCTATATAACCTCCAGAATATGGAAACATGTGTTGTGCTGGTATGAAAAAGAAGAATAAAGGGTGACTGATGGCTCTGCTCAACACAGCAGAGCTACTGACAACAGGAGGGCACGAGGGAACAGCTGGAGGAGATGCCAGGAGCTGAGGAGCTTTCATGGGCTTTGTGGCCCAGGACCATGGACTCACCAGAGACAGGGAAAGGATTTGTCACTCTTATTTATACCCTCTCTTTCCCTCACTTCCTCAGGCTTGTTAGCTTTCATTTAGTTTCTCTGTTTCATAACCATCATGTTGTTTTTCACAAACAGCATCTCGGGTGTCGGTAACATGTCGAGCTGAAAAAGCGTTGTGCCCTGCCCCAACAAGATTATTATCTAAAACCAAGAAGGAAATCACTGTTGTAGTGTGCAGTGTTGCAATCAGAGCCTCAGAATGTGGGGACATTTCTGCCCACACACACCCCTGGGTGACCACTTCTGATGGTGCCCATCAAAGACCAGCCCTGTCCCAGACCTTTTTTCTTTCTTTCTTGGGTGGTGGTGTCCAGCAGGAGCAGGGGATGGGAAAGCATGCAAGCAGAAGAGAGAGATCTCACCAAATGTGCAAGTGGGATTGGCACAGGAATGATTTTTCTCAAGGACAAATTCTGCATCACACTCACCATCCATGATTTCCTCCAGGTTTCTCACCAGAGCAGGAAAAACTGGCATTTCCATCAGGGAGGAAGGGCCCCAGCTGGGAGAAGGGAGCCTAAATAAGGGACCAAGCCAAGTGCATCTTCCAACCCAGTGCTACATTCATGTAGGCATTGGGCAGAAAATTTACAAAGTAAAAGCAAGAGGAGACCATCAGGTCCCTCCCCACCTCCAGGACACCAGGGTGCACTCCCTACACATTTGGCCAGAAAATCAGGCAGCACAAGCTGATACTGGGCAGAACAAGATGGATCATCAGCACATGTCCTCTACAGTGATAACACACCCTGCCTAGCCCTTGTTGCTGGCATTTAGCTGAATGCCATGCACACTCCCCCCTGGGGCTGCCTGGCTGTCCTCTGCGTGCTCACTGCGGTGGGGTGGGAGGTGTTAGCACTGCCTCACATGCCAGCTGGGCACTGGGGCTGGCTTCAGCCAACCCTGAGCCAAAGGAAACACGGATGTTGGTATAGTGAGAGACTTACAGATGTTACAGACTGTATTAAAGAGCAGGTTACAAGCAGGAGGGGCGAAACTTTTGACTCACACCAGCAAAACCTCTTAATGGAAGAGGAGCAGAACCTGAAGAATGGACAGCAGAAAATCAAGGCTGAGAAAGGCAATATAAAACACAGCACATCCCCTGAGGGCTCTGCCAGACTGGTAGAGCTGGGGGAAAAACCCAAATGAATTCTTACAAGTTCTCAGTGAAGCTGCCTCAAGGAGCTATATGCTTTGGAGAATAACTTAGTGCTCACAGCCTGCACAGACACAGCACAGAGCTCTGTGAAGAAGGGCTGTCATGCACTCCTGACATGTTCCTGCACAGCCAAAACAGCTGCCTGGGCAGCCAGGATCCAGCCAGCAGTTTGAAAGGTCCAGGTAACTTTCCCAGGAGTCAGCATGTTGCTCCCTGTGGTGGCTCAGATCCTGCCAAAACTGCCAAAACCCAACACAAGAGAAATCATTCCTTGTCTTTCCTGGGTAGCACAGTTATTCATTGCCCCAACAGAGAAAATAACTAAGTCAAGAAATTAGTCTTTCTGCTGACCTTCCATCAGACTTGTCTGCTCAGCAAGGCAGATAACACATTTATTGGTTTTTCACTTTCACACCAGTAACACAGAGGAAGCAGAAAAAGCCAATTTTCTCCCAAATAACAAATGAGCTTGACTTTGCAGAAGTTTTCAAGCAGACCCTGCTGTTAAATCTGCCTTAGTAGTGCTGACAGGTCATCTCTTCATATTGCAGGAGACAGAGATTTGTTTTCCCCTTCCTGTGCCTCGCAGCAGCGTTGTCTGTCCCACATCCATGTCTGCCCCACAGGCAGTGCCAGGCCCAGAGGTGATGGTGCCTGAGACCATTCTGGAGGACCAAACTAAAAGTCACAGGGTTCTAGAACAACCACCTTCCCTCCTAGAGTGACAAACACACATCTTCCACATGGGAAGAACATGTGCTTAAGTGCTGACATTACAGGGATGATGCCCATCATATTTTCATTTATGGATTTCATTCATGCCTTCGTGCACCTCCATGAGGGCTGAGCAGTGGGACAGGGTCAGCTCTTGAATGTGTCTGATTGATTCAGTTTGGCCAGTGGCTTCAGAGGACGTCCAGTGCCAGTCCTAGGATTTTGCCCAATATTATCTTCTAGGGATGTCTTCCCCATTTGATGGCAGTTTCTTGCCTTAGCTGCAGTCTGCCTCCACCACAGCCCTCCTGGCCCAGCCAAGGGAATCCCAGCAGAGTGATAACTGCAGGACCATGGACCTTGAACCCTCAGGAAGCTGCTGAGCAGGCAGTGCTGAGCATGTCAGCACAAAGGCACTGAGATGTTCAGCTGGAAAAGGCAAGACGGGAACCAAAGGAGGAGAACAGAGATGGGCACAGGGATGGCAAAAGCTGAGTCATCTTCATAAAAGGAGGGAAATTTCCAAGCTGTCAGATGCTTTTCTAAGAAAGATGCAATACCTTTCCAGTTATTTATGAATTCACTCACTAGGAATGTGCTGCTGTCAGGAAGGGTCACTCATTTACAGCCTGCATGTGAGAATTCCAAAGCTGTTGCAGTCTGAAATTCACTTCAGAGCTCTCATTATACATGTAATGCAAATATCTGGTGATATTCTTCCTTGGACAGAAACCATGCAGCCAACTCTAACCTACACATGAGATGCTGGAGGTAAATTTTACACCTTTTTGATCTGGCATTGTAAAATGCTTTTGTGGAAATGCTTTCGTCAACATATACATTCCTATGGAATTCTTCTGCTGGAGGTTTATGGTCTACACATGCAAAACCTCTGCAAGTGCCTCCCCAAGGCATTTATGGTCAAACTCTGGGAGAACACCTGGACTGTCTTGATGAGACTGTGCAGTGTCTCTCTCTTCAAAAAAGCCATTTCACTCAGAACAATCATTATTGCCTCAGCCTAGGGTGTATAAACACCCAAATAATAAAAATTAGCTACCAAAAAGCCCTTCACAAACTACCCAAGGAAATATTCATACAACAAAAACACATTAAAATTAGGTAATGCTATTGCAAGTTTTATCATCTTTCAAAGAGCTCAAGAGAGAGGAGAGGATGTGCAATATGATGACCCCCGATGAAAAAGAAAGCAACCACCAAGGTCTGAAACCACCATATCTGGCTTCTGGATAGCAAAATGAAATGACTATTAGATTACAAAAAAAAAAATTAAAAAAAAAAAA
>VXBR01006874.1:301118-359709 GCA_013400215.1 Cisticola juncidis
AAAAAAAAAAACAACCAAAAAAAACGCAAAAAAAACCCACAAAAGGGGACAGAGAAAAGGCAGGTAAATGCAACAAACCAGCAAACCTTGTGATGCTGAACCAACCCCGAGATCCAGACAGGGCTGCTGGCTCCAGGCTGCAAGGGAGGAAGGCAAAGGAGCTCCCATCTCTCCTTGTACAAGCTGAGCGAAGAGGTTTATGATGTATAAGTGCAGCTGGACTTCCTGCAGCCTAAAAATAACAGAAAATTGGTGTTTCTGCTCACATCAGTGTCTATGCAGAGGGCAGGAGGGTATACATGGGCATCACTCCCCTTCTCTCTGCAGGTGCTTTTTTCCTGATATTAACAAATACATGGTAATTAATATATAATGATACCCATATGCTTGGTAGGTACTATGTCAACCTAGGAACAGTTCTGTTGTTAGGTAAAAACTCTGGGAAAATGGATGCATTTAGTATTGCTTACCAGTTTTACTGATGTTTACCACTAAGACTAATTCTGCCTTAAGCTGGAGAAAGTCTCAGATGGGCTGAAACATTCTGGATGCACTTCCTTCCACCTCCACCTCTTCCCCCTAATTGTTAATTACTTGTGATGAGATTTTTCATCAAAAGAGTCTCAGAGTATAGGAGATACATGCACATTCTGATTTTATACCAAATTATTATTTGTTTGCGATGATCACTTTTTTTTTCTTTTAAAAAAATAAACAGGAGTTCAGACACCTGAGCCAGTGAGAGTCTTTAGATACCAAGTTCATTTCACGCAAAACTCCACTATCAGTTTTCACTCTTTGAGAATGATTTTAATGACAAGACATTTTAAGGAACTGAGTTTGCAGAAGCATGGCTATTACTGGATATTCAAAAAACAGAAAGGTAAATGCTTCATTCATTTCAACATTACAGAGTGCTGCTGGCATGACTTTTCCAAGTCTTGTACTCAAAAGTAGAATTTAAGAAATTTTTACAAGGTTGAGAAAGGGCAAGAAATTACTGGCAAAAGGGGTTGTTCTGAGGTTACGGAATTCAAAATCATTTTGGTTGGCTGATCAACAGCTAGTTAATTTTTCTGAATGCATCACAATCCTCACGTTGGGGACACAAACTCGTATTTGCCTTGCCCAATCTCATGGATTTTATGAACAGAGAAGAATGTATGAACTGTATGAGCCCAAGGAGAGTGGGCAGCTCTCTAAAAGGGAGACACATCCCCATCATTACTGTCAGCCTGAAGGAACCCTGTAAAATATCATCATTTCGGGTGTTAGGCAAAGTTTCCAGCAAAGCCAGTAGAGGTTTGTTTGTGTGGGAGGGACTGGAGAAGCAAGGCCTCTGTGCATGTGTGAGCACGTAGAACAGGGCAGAAAAAGAGTTGTTTATGCAACATTAAAGTTGAGAAATGGAGCAGTCAAGCAATGCAGCATTAGGGGTGAATGCTCAGGTGCAGTGGTGCCTCCTGGTCACTAAGTGTTGGTCATCACAGAATCACTGAGGATGGAAAAGAGCTTTAAGGTCACTGGGAGCACCAGCTAGCCCAGTATCACTGTGCCCCCCACTAGACCACGTTCCCAAGTGCCTTTTAAACACCTCCAGGGAAGTTTTGCTCCTCACAGTGACTCCATGCAATAACCAAGACCTGTGAAATATCCTATAGCTGGAGTTGTTCAGTGACAAGCCAGCCTCTGATTATTCTGCAAAGGGGAAGAAAAGGCAACTCTTCAATTTGAGACCATTCTCCACTCAGGGATTGGTTGTTTTTTGGTTCTGATCTGGGATGCTCCTCACAACTGATTCATATCAAGGCAACAGCCCCTTTCTAAAAGCATCACCTGAAATTGTTCCTGCAGTTACTCCCTTGCAAAGTCCACATCATCCCTCAGGATTCAGCTACACCAGACAGACAGGGCAAGCACATGGTTTATAGCACAGCTTTCTTATCCCTCTGAGAAACAAGAATCTGTGGCTACAAAAGAGACAAGCTTCCACATCTCTTTGCCCTTCAAAGTTTCCATCTTGTTTTGCACAGAATTCCAAATGATCAAATCTAATTCTGATCTGATCTGTGTTTATTTTTCTCTCCTCAGTATCTGAGTGATACGTTTGGCTCAGAAAAATGGATTTAACTATCATTTCAAGCAACTGCTAATTACAGCGACTGAAACCTGACACTTAATTCCAGCCTCAAAGGTGTGAATGGTTCACATTAAATATCAGATGAGGTGCAACATCTCAATTTAGTCCAGCTAAACATTTGCCAGATTTCTGTGCAGAATGCACGCATGAGCAAGATACAAACAAGGCAGAGGAAATCAGATATCACCAAGCTCTCAGGAACACTCCAGGAGCAGAGCTCACACCATTCATTTTAGGTACCTTGAAGTTCAGGCACCAATGCTGCAGATTTTGGGTGGGACATCTAATGTGCAGAGGGTGGGAATTTCAGCAGATAATAAATTATTATCAGTGAATCAGAGAAACATTTAGGTTAATTGCTAAGCTATTTTCACATCTTACAGGTGCAGAAAAAGAAAGACTTCAGCAAATTTAATAGAGTATTTAGTAGGGCAATGCAAGCTTGAGGAACGGGGTGAGTTGGTGACACATCTCCCAAGAACACAGATGTGGCAGGGTTCAGTGACAAGGGGGGAACAGGAGGGGCTTTTCCTTTCTCTGGGTAATCCTTTAGGATGGTGCCAAAGATGTCAAACTTGAAAGATGAGTTTCTACAGCTAATTACCATCGTTTACAGACACTGAAGCTAAGGCACATATTTTCAGAAGGGCTGAGAGATTCAATATGTTGCAAATTAAAGCAATAGCCTTG
Organism: Cisticola juncidis; assembly: GCA_013400215.1. NCBI lineage: Eukaryota > Metazoa > Chordata > Aves > Passeriformes > Cisticolidae > Cisticola > Cisticola juncidis. Next base: position 303,949 of record VXBR01006874.1, read on the forward strand.
TTAACTATCTGATCATATTGCAGTTGCACCCCTAGGAACTGGGGCACAGGAACCACACTGGCATGGACTGGAGGATTATACTCTGGGCTTCTCAACCTTGCTTGGGTGAGGTGAAAGAGATATTTAATCATTTTTGACCACTGACTTTCAGAAATAAAATAATTCCAAGCCAAAAATGACATTTTACTATTTCTAAATAATGTGGATTTAGATGGCCCATCTTCAAATGCTCAAGTCTGAAACTCCTTACAGGCATTCTTCTGCCTGACATTAAACCTCACATTCGTTAATTTGCTTCAGAAAGCCAAACGCTGTCAATTGAGGGTGGCTGTGAGCCTGACACAGATTATCCCAGTAATCCCACATCCAACCATCCCAATAATCTCCCTCAGCAGGAAACGCCCAGACTCAGCATTTCAAGGGTTCAGTCACATCCCAGCAGTCATTTTTCCTGCTGCATCTGTGGCTCTTACACTGGAGCACATCTAAGGCATCCAGCTGCCCTGGAGCCAGGGCTTTACCTCTGCTCATTCACCATGAAACCCTGTTGTTCTGTGGGAACATCTGCTCGTTTGTGCTCCACCCAAACACCCCACACATTCTTCAGAAATTTTTCTTTCCACAAGTCTGGTTGCTTTTTGCCAGCAGCAATGTACGGGCTCGACAGGCTAAGAAAAAATATTTAACAGGAGGGAAAACGCGTTCCACAGAAATTATTCTCACTGCAGGAAGAAGAGGAACAAGCTAACACTATTGTACTTTGGGAAATGGTCTGCAAAAGGAAAGGAGCTTAACTCAGTCAGTTAAGGTGAAATATCTGCCATTCCCTCTCCATAATATGCTTCAAAGAGCATTTATTGCAATTAACCCTGGTCAGCACTGGACTGGGTGACCGTGTGGATGTAGAGCACCCTGGAAATAGCATTTCCCCATGTGAATCCATGCTCAGGGAGAGCCCAGGGGATGGATTTCTAGCTGGGTTTCCACCTTTTGTGAAATGGGGTGTGTGGCCAACTAGGACAGCTCTCCCTAACTCCCTGGTGGTGGTCCATCCCTGACACCAGACTGAATTTCCATGGAAGATGAGGAGGCCTGCTTCGATGGGCATGGCACTGCTGTGCCAGAAAAATGCAGGTTTATAGCAATTTTCTATACTAATAGACCCACACATTCACAATTTCATCCCAAAGAAGCAGGACTTTTAATTCTGATTAATTTTCAGTCTAAGTCAGCAGTTGGATACCTTTTTTTTAAATTTATTTTTCATTGTTTAATTTGGAGAGTACTTTCCAACAGCTGTGGACAGCTTTTCTTCACAGCACCTAAACACCATGTAGTGTCCCAATCCCATTACCTAAAGCCTCAAAGAAAGGAAGCAAAGATGACAGATACCAACTCTGCTCTTCACTTTCATTTAAGATAATGTAAAAATATTATTAAGACAATCTTCAGACACAAAAATATCTGTAAGTTTTGCAAAATTATATAATGGTTCACTTCTGAATGCACTTCTCCCTCTTTTCTTCTCTCTGATAATGATGTTGCTTTAATTAGAATAGTTTTTTAGGTTTATGGTGGTGACTGGCCACTAAAACCTCTCTGAGAGGTGCTATTTCAGTCATTTCTGTGCTTCACACTTAATCTTCAGCCATATGAAAGCGAGTAATACTTTAATACTCTGTGTTTTATTGCTTAAATTTCTCTTAAATGACCTGTGCTCTTGCATAGGAAAAAGCTGCCCAGTGAAATGGTGCAGACACTATTCCTGGAGGAATTTAAATACCTTAAGGTATGTAAAAGATGTGCAGATGTGGCCCTTAGGGACATGATTTAGTGGTGGCCTAGGCAGGGCTGTGTTAATGGTTGGACTTGACCTTTTCAACCTAAATGATTCTGTGATTTGATGGTTGCTCTTCAGAGCTTCATTTTGAGATTGGAGATTCTGTGTGTCCTTCTCAAAGGGCTGCAGACTACAGTCTCTGAGCAACATGGGCAAAAAAGCCTTTCCTGGGCTTCTTGGTTTCAATCTCACTATTTTATTTAAGCACTATTTTGGCACATTGCACCCAACCCCGACCTCTAAATGGCTGCTGTGGCACAGGCTGAGATCAAAACTCAGGCTGTAGACAGCACCAAAGAAGGGAAATGAACACAAGCTCTCCAGGACTCAGCTCTGGCCTCCACATCCCTCCACTTAAATCTCTATAAACCATTTTACTTAGTCATTTGCAGAGTTACCCACTTGGCCCAAGAGTTAAGCTAAAGGGGTAATTTCTTGAGCCACCTTCACCTGGTACCTCAAGAGCTGCCCCTGGTGGGATGTTCAGTGTCAGGGAGGTTTGGTGGACAGAGTTTCTGTGATACCTACTCAAACTGCAGCCATGTGCTTCTTCCCTTCCCTCCTGCAGTAAATCCAGCTTGCTTTAATCTCTCATAATTGTGCAGTGTATTTTTATTTAAATTTGCCTCCAGTCTCTACCAATTAGTGCATCCAGGCATAACTGATGGCGGTACCTCAGATCTTGCTGGACTGCCTCACTCACAGTTTCATCATCTTCAGCTCCTAAAATGCTCCAGGTCACTGCCTGAAGCTGAATGAATGAATGTATTCCTCCCTCAGATTCCATGAAAAGTCCTTTGTGATCACAGGGACTGCCCTGGAAGAGCTCCATGTGCAGGGCAGCCCTGCAATCCCCTCAGAGCCACCTGTCTTGTCAGCCACACCTCCTCTGACCCTCAGAAGGGGCTCCTGCAGGAAGGGATGTGCTGACTTTGGCTTGCAGGAGAAAGTTAAGAGTGAACAACTGTTACTGAGTTGTTTGAATCCAGTTCAAGTTCCATCTCTGTCATGCCTAATAAAATTCTTCATCTCTCTGTAAGATTAAATGGGCAGTTACACATGGATGTCCCTGGCCTCACTAGTACCAGTGTGGTAATCACAGAATCCCAGAATCTTTGGGTTGGAAGAGACCTTAAAAATCATTTAGTTCCAAACCCCTCTGCCATGGCCAGGGATGCCACTCAGAGATGAGGTTGCTCACAACCCCATCCAACCTGACTGTGAACACTTCCAGGGATGGGGCAGCCACAACTTCTCCATCCTGGGGAATGCTGATGTGTCAGCCATCAACTGGGTTGACCAAGTGATAGCTATACTCCAGATAAAGTAGTGGTCCTTGTGCATGTCTTAGCCTCAGAGCCTGGTGAAACAATTTTCAAGATCCACTTTCCTGGCTCAAGATAGAAGATTTACTAAGTTCCTCAGATTTGTATGCATTGCACAGGGTCAGGCCAGCAAAAACCAGCACTGAAAGGGGAACAACACATTCTCAGCTCCTTCCTTTGTGCCTACAGTTACTTTCACCATCTTCCTAATGTCTGTATCCCACCTGCCCTGATGTTGGAAAAGAAATTGAGGGAGCAATAAGTTTTTCCCCAGGTTCCCCTCACCTTTCCCACCAACAGTGCTGTTGAGGCAAATGGGCCAATGCTCTCCTCTCTAACAAACATCTCTAAAAGCAGCTGGTAGTTACAACCACAGTGAGCACAGACACCAGCTAGAGATGAAAGATTTACGTACTCTTTAACTTGTCTGGAACTATAGATTGTGTCTGTGGTGGAAATGTTCTACTTGGAAAAAGTTCATCTTAGCAAATACATTTGTTAGCATGATTAGATCAACACCACCACAATATTCAATTTTACTTTGCCTTTGGCAGCAGCAAGGACAGCTGGGCAAAGCAGTGTTTAACTTGGTGCTGGCAAAGGCATGTCAGATAATAGCCTTTCCAACCCAAGGCAGTCTCCCACAACAGACAAGGAATAGCAAAGGAACCAGTTTTGGTGGCCACTGAGTAAATGAAAATCTTTCTGAGGTTATAGATGTGTGGGCTGGATCAACAGCTACCTCAGTAGGAGTCTCTCATAGCAGGGGCAGTTCTATACAATGGCACCAGCATCAACAGGAGTTCTGCACAGTCTCGGGAAAATTCCACAGGACTGGCATTGCTGGGAGCTCCAGATTGTCTTGGGAATTTCTGGAGGCTGTTTCCCAGCTAAATTAGCAATGCACATTCCCTGCAAAGGGCTTATTGGACACCAGAACAGGCTGTGCCTGTGCCACAGCCATGCTCATAGGCACAGCTCTCCTTCCTGTGCACTTCCCAGACCTGGGGGCAACTGTGTCCCCCCCAGTCCCCACCAAACTGCTTTGCAAAGCTGATGCTGTAAAGGCTTCAGCTGCAAATGCTGTCTCATGTTACTCACTTGGTAAGCCCACGCTGCCTCTCCAGTGGTTGCAGGCACTCTACCTGTGCAAGCAGGTAATAGATGAGGTGCAAATGATGCAGATGAATATGCCACACACCCAGGAATAGCTGCTTGGTCAGAAATAGCTAACAAACCTTGCTGTTCCTCAAGCTACTCCTTATTCCTACACACACCCACTGAAAAGCACCTGTTAGGTCTAAATTACACACACCCACTCTGTAACCCACCTGGGAGATGTAAAAGCTACAGGAGTGCTTTATTGAAGCAAAGAAATTACTCTTCACCCACCACTGGTGTCAGCAGAGGTCAGTCAGCACAGCACCAACCTGTGAGCATCAAATCCATCTGGGCATCACTTGGTGAGCTACAGACTATGGCAGGGCCAACTCAGTCAATACACAGGCCACCATCAAAGGTCTCTGAAGGTTCCTGTCATCACCTGAACTCCACTTGCATAAGTTCACCTGTCACACCTCAGGTTAAAGGCACTACTGGCTCTTTACCCATCTGTAATCCAGTCCACGTGCTGGCAGAGGGAGTTGTCCTGCACTGACTCTGCCCCACCAGAGGATTCCCCAGCCCATGGAAGCTCTTTCCCTTAGCTGCTTAGCCAGTTTTTCTGGTTTGCTTTGCACTGACATAGTGGCATGGAGCAGCTGGTGTGGCTCCTCTGGCTGACTGACTCTTACTCAGCTGCCTAGGAAAACTCTACAGTTGAGGTCAAAAGATCAGATCCAGAAAGATTTGCCCTGGCTTGAGAAAAGCAAGAGAGATGGTATTGTAAAGTACTTGGGCCAACAGCCTGAAAAGACCATGTGGCAGAAGTTACCTTTTCCTCACAGTCAGAAGAAATATCCCAGCAGAATTTCAACTTTTGTTTTATCTGTCAGCCCAGGTACCTTCATGGATCCCCTAAGCAGAAGATCTGTGCATTGCAAAGACATGCCTTGATCAGTGCTTTCCCTTGCCTTAGTTTCAAAGGTGGTACCTGAAACACAGCAAGATTTAAAAAAGGACCAAAGGCTCTAAAAGGGCCTGCAGCAGAGTGGAGATGGCAGCTCAGTTGAGCAGGGGCCCCCACCTGAAATCCATTTGTCCTCCACAGCTGAGTGCCTGAGCACACTCCCTAAACACCTACACACCTCATTCAGTCTGTGGACCTAAAAAAGAGAGAGTTCTCTCCACTCTTTCTGCTTGTAAACATAAGCAAACCCTGAATTCCTTGTTATTAAAAGATAGAAGCTGGTGAGTTACTGCATAGATACAGCCCCTGCAGGCAATCATCTCCCTTTGCTCTCTAAGATTAACTCTTTTTTACACCTGCAAATCTTTTCTCCCCTGACAGGAGGAGAAGGAGGTTACCAGAAGGTCTTCAGAGTTCTCAAGAGACCAGAGTTCCCAGCCCACAGTGCCAGAAGACAAAGCCAGTTTAACTCATGGTCTTTGAAATCTTGGGCCCTCACAAAACCCCTTATCCTATCTCTCACCTCCTAGCCACACACAGTTTCATGATCCTAGTCAATGCACTTGACCAGCAGAAGACTAACTTACCTCTCAGAGAGCCTGCTGGGCTAGCAGTGAACAGCTCAGAGAGAGGGCTGGCAAGCCCAGAGCTCAGGAAGGGCCAGGAGACCACAGAGCCTGGGGCAGAGGTGGAAGGAAGGAGGAGGATAAGCTGGGGATTTGTCCTAAATGAGCTCTTGGATTGTCCTTGGATGGGCTCCTGGGTTCTCCTGTGAGGGGATCTGGGGCTGTGCTGGGAGGGGCTCTCCTCTGCCTTCAGCTTTCTCCATACACATGGATAGGCCAGGTTTACCAGCCTGTGCCACTACTGCCATGCCAGGGACAGGGATTTTCCCTCTCTAGCTGGGAACAGAATGGGAGGCAAGAAGCCACATGCTTCAGTAGGAGCTGACAGCCTGAGTCTGATACATAAAGCAACCCCAAGAGACATCAGAAAGTGTCCCCCAGCATCAGAACCAGCACTCTCACAAAAAACCTTTCCAGTCCTGCGTTTCAGAACAATTTCTATCTGCATTGCAATGAATTTGCCACTGGCAGGGATTGAAATCCAGGAGCTAATGTACTGCAGGTTTATGGTGAAGGAACACTTCTGGAGCCGTAATTCACATTAATTGAAAGGAGCTGTCTACAGGACTATGAAATATGCACATCATAGCTGCAAAACAGGAATCCCTGTGAGCATCAGAAAACAAACAGTGCCTTTTGCTTCCAAGCACCATGACTGCTGCTCTTTCTCACATCAAATAAAAACTTGTAGTTACATCCAGATCTGAAATGGCATGTGAATAGTCAAAGATGGAATTGCAACAGACCAGCTGAGCACAGGAACCACGAGAGGAATGTACATGAGGAGCAGCAGATCATCCCCATTCATGCCTCACTTTGATCCTGAAACACACAGAACAACCAGCGAGCTCAGGGCAATGAAAATCATCAGGCAGTTATCATTTGTGTCACCCATTTTCATCACTTCATTTTAAAACAAGGGCCTGTGGGGGCAAACTGGCTTAGCTCCATTGATGGAGCACAATCATCCCCCTAAGATTAGTCTGTTTGAAAAATGCATCTGTTCTGTGAATAGATCTGCTTTTAATGGCTAAAGTGGAGTTACAGATATACATATATATTTGGGAGGAGAAGTTTCATTTCTTAATGAGGGAATTAGTGAGTGGATGCACCCAAGGATCTTTACTGGGATTGCTGAGCCATGGATACATTTGTTAGAGATAGAGCTTTGTGATGTGAGATTTCAAATGTTGCATACAGAGGGTTTCAAGGCAGCAAGGGAAACACTCTGAAAACCTTCAGTTTCTCAAAATGTGTCACCACATAAAAGCACAGACATCCTGTGAAGACATTTGGGCTTGACAATGCATGTGGGGGAGATTTTTTGGAAGCTGGATGAATGTACATCTTAGAGGAATGTATCGGTATGGTGTAGATTTCTTTTAATTAACTTCTTGACCCAAACCCAGTAATGTTTAAAAATTCCATTTTAGGACACCACTCTAAAACACTTCTATCCTGCTTCTATGCAAAATGAAAACTATCTTTGAAGCTATGAATGCTGAAACAAACAGAGTTATCTGCTTACATCAGTAGCTGCAGGGGACAATATGAGAAAACCAATGAACCCAGCCAAACCTGTCAATTCTCACTGCAGCTGTAATTGGAGAGGATTCTTTCCCTCATTCCTTTCCCTAGTAATACTATTGAACACTAATATCTTCAAGGCAGTATATTGGGAAGCAAAGTCCTCTTTCTAGATTATACACAGTGAATGTTATTTATTCCCCCACTGAACACATGGATACAAAGCACGGCCTTAAGGAAGGAATGTTCACCAAGTTTCTTGTCTTTTGGCAGTGATAAATGACAACAAACCCCACCTGGCTCCACCACCCATCTATCCATCGCCTTCCCTGAGAGCTGTGACACCCCCATTCCTGGAAGTGTTCAGGGTCACATTGGATGGGGCTCTGAGCAGCCTGGCCTGGTGAAAGTGTCCCTGCCCATGCAGGTGGGTTAGAACAAGACAAGCTTAAGGTCCCTTCCAACCCAAGCCATTCTAAGATTCTATGGCTCTATGACTTCCCATTGTCTGTGTTCCCCTCCCAGCACAGGCTCCCATCTTCAGCAGAGCTCCCTCCAAACAAGGTGCTGTGGAGCTCCAGGCTAGCAAAGCAAGGCCAGGGGAGATGTGGGTTGGGACATGGCATGGATAGGGTCAAGGTAAGAGGGAATTGTTAAATCTGAGACACTGCGCAAGGTTCTACCAGATTTTTTTCCCTGAAATAAATCTTGACATAGCCCTGCCTAAGTTTTTGGACCCAGGATTATATGTTACATTCCTTATGCATCCTGAGGAGCAGTGAAAGGCCTTGTTATTCATTTCCTAAACTAATAGTAGGACTCTGCCAATCTCCTCCACTTTGGGCTGTTCCTTGTTCCCAGGAAGGGACCTGCTACATAAAACATGATCACCTGAGGGCTGAGGTGCTGTCAGTGAGCTCATCTCTGGGGAATTCAGCCCAGACAGGACATCATTACTGAGCCTTAACTCATCCCTTTTGCTAGCAGAGCTGTCCTGATGGTTGGCTCCTGTGTGAGTGGAAAGAAAACAGAGACCTGTGATCCTTTACCCAAAAGGCCTGAAACTCCTGAGCCCAGCCCTGCAGCCATCACTCCCACAGCTCTTCCTTTACACAAGCAGTTCTACTTGTGGATGAGGTTGGAGGATTTTTGGGATGAGACTTCAGGTAATCCTGACCTGACCTGACTCACAAAGCAGGAGGAAGGAGTTCAATCCAATTGGCTTGAGAGGCAGTGCACCTTGCCAGAGATACCTGATGCCAGTTTCTTTGCAAATAAAGAAAGAATCATCTTTCTGATTAAGTTTAGATACTCTTAGATGGGCAAGGAGAAATGAGTCAAAGCTGAAGACACCATCTGAAAGGAGTAGAAGAGGAAAATAGGTGTCAGGACAAATTGTTTTCATTTGGAAGCTCAGCTAAAAGAGTTCTAAAATTGCAGGAGGTCGGTGTTTGCAGCTAACAGCCTTGCTTGTGAAGCTTTCCTCTCCCACCCCAGCCCGGATGCTAAGTGAAAGCAAACAGGGCTTTCCACTCTTTTTGAACCTGATCCTGCACTATTCAAATCAGCCAGGCTTTGTTGTGAGCCTCATTCCCAGGTGGGGAGGGAACACAGCCCACAGCAAGCTGCCTAGTCTGATGGCAGCAAAAAGAGCATTTCTGAAATGTGTCAGCTAAAATATTTGAACAAGCAGGTTTTCAAATCCCAGTGTGGACAGAAGGAGATGCTTTTTAGCAGGTGTTAGCAGGAAAAGATAAGGCTGCTTAGTTGAAAATATGTCATCTTTCATTTGGAAATGTGTCAGTACAAGTGTGTTAGCACCTTTGTGCCAAGTCTGGACAAGCCCTGGAGGAGGAGAGTGGCTGAACTAACAAGGAGAGGGAGGTGGAACATCTCTGGAGGCAGCCGAGTGCTGCAGTTCTTTGGGGAAGAGAGAGAAAACAGCTATCCTCTAACAGGAGCATTTTTAAAACCAAGGGATTTAGGAGTTCAGAACTGCCAACATTTGTACACCTTCCCCAAGCAAAGTCTGAGGATCCTGTTTGAGGCAGGCCACATGGAGATCTTTCTGCATTAGGATTCCTGAGGGTGATGCTACCGTGGGTCCCACCGGGTTCTGCAGCATCGGAACCACTAGAGGAGGCAGAGAGGAAAGGGGTCAGCCCCCAAGAGCTCAGATTGGTTTCTGCTAGATTCCTGCTGCTATAGTTCCTTTGGCATCCAAGCTGGCATTTTGGATCCTGCACAATCACAGCAAAACCCAGCCCAGGCATCTCCACATCCCCCATCAATATCCATAGCAGAACTTCAAGCACAGGGATAGCTTGGCTGGATTTTCTCTGTGCACAGCCCCACTCACTTGGAATCTACCCAAGCAGCTGCTGATACAACCCCAAAGAGACACAATAAAAAGGCAGGGGAAATGTACAAATTCTACTTAACACAGAACAAGAGATCAGTTAATCTGATCCCTGAGGAACTCAATTATGTTTACTTTCATGACAGTGTTCCAGGAAAACATCTCTCCTACCTTGGACCCACACTCCCTCTGTGCAGACTTGCCCAAATACCCAAGCCAGCTCTCAACCTGCTGCTTGCAACCAGATTTTGTATACTTTGAGCTATGTCTCTCTTTGGCACAAAAAGATGGTTATAAACCCAAGGCACAGAGACATCTAACAGCAGCAAAGACAATATGAGTTGGGATACTCTGATTTCTGTTCTGGTTCCCATGGTTCCACTCACACCACAACAAATCCAGTGCAACACATCAAGCAGGGGATTATTAAACACATTCCTGAAGTCTGAATGGAGTTACAAGTAATAAATGGCTAAAGTCAATGCCCTAGTATCCAGGACAGATTTCTAGAGATTTATCCCAACCCACAGACACAGGAAGAAATATTTAAATATTTAACTCAAGTGCAGACTGAGCAGAACTATGAGAATGTTAGTCCTGATGTCTTCTGATTATTAGCACAGCACTAATTTCAGTTCAGCTTGTCCCTCCAGGTCTGCACTTTATCTCACAGTTTCTCAAGCACAAGCACTGCAGCCTTCCCTGCTTTGCTGCACAGCCCTGCCAGGTTTCCTAACTCTCCCCTCTATCCCCAATGACAGGAGTATCCAGATCCTGTGCCAACCCCACAGTGGGGCAGCTGTAATTGTGTTGCCACAATATTGGATTAATAACAGAGTGACTCTGGAGGTACAACTTGTTTTTAATTTCCTATTTGATGAAAAAATATTGGCTGAAATCAATTATATTTTTGTCGTATTTAAGAGGGTGATCAAAGTTCTGTTACTGTGCGTGCCCAAAGCTACCTCCTCCTTGGATAAAAGAGGAAAAAAACGATTTCCTGCACAAATCCACTTGAGATACACAAATTCCTTGAGCAGGGAATTCTAACAGCATGAAATGTCAGGGCCAATTGAATGTGGTGTGCTAACAGGATGCACAGCAGCCACTGGCATCTTCACCAAAACACCAAGGGAAGATCTCAACACCATGGCAGCCACGGCATCACACCAAAAAAATAAAAAAACTGGGATTCAGCTGCTTCCTCAGGCTAAGGAAACTCAAAGACATTACTTCCATAAGCCTGCCTCAACCACTATCCTGAGGAAAAGCCTAAAGGAGAAACCTCCAGCACAGGAGTCAAGACCTCTTTGCAAGAAGTTCCAAGAGACCATCACAAACTAGAAGAGGAGAGGAAGAGCTGCTGCAGCCTTGTTACTGCAGCACTCAGCTGAAGGAACAGGAAAATCAAAATAGGTTTTAAAATTAGACCTTTAGGAAATACAAGATATCCTCAATTCTTTACTACAGTGGTTTTAATGGAATGACTCAGACACCAAAATCCCCTGAAATATTTTCTAAAGGTAATGCATGGAACAGTTATCAAAGAGCAGGCAGTGAGTGCAATGGGTGCTTAATCCTTTTCAGCAATTCTAACTTCCACTGCTTTTAGGAGTAAAAAGTAGTTGTCATAAGCAAATGGAGCCACTTCCAAAGAAAACCCTTCTTCCTGGGACTGTGGAGGGCCAGTTCAAACAGCTGCAATGGCAGCAGTGTCACTGTAGAGGCACAGCAGGGTGGCCATGGGGACCAGCAGAGCAGGGCCAGGCTGGACACGCTGGCTTTCCTCTGCCCACAGCCCACAGCTGGCAATGGGAGCCCCTGAGAGCTCTGGACAGGCCATTGGTGACACTGTGAGAGAGAGGAGAAAAAAGGTGTGGTTGTCCCCAAGCCAAAATTGCTTTTTTTCCACACAGGAAAAGTTCTCAGGAGTTTTGGAGGAATGGGATAACAGTAATCAACTTGAGCCCAGATTACAGAACACAGCAGTGCAAGCTGAGCCATGGATCCAGGCCAACATGCAGGACCCTACAGAAGAGGAAGATCTGAGTCTGAGCACAGATACCAACCTATCAATACATTAATGATGGCAAAAGACCCACATCACCTTCCTCTCAAGCATGATGAGACCCTCTGACCTCCTGCATTAGGTCAGCATGTCCAGGCAGCCTTAAACACACTGAATATATTCTCAGTAGAAAATAGTCCCTGTTTTCATGTTTTTAGCTTAAATGCACCATACAAAGGGTGATCTTCACACCACAAGCCATGGTGGGAGGTTGAGTTATTCAGCCCAAACACCAATCCCACACAGGAGCTCGCACTGGTCCTCCAGAAGTCCAGAGACTCCAGCAGATAACAGGAGCTACTTTCCCTGGGACAAGCAGCTCTTCTGAGCCATGTAGGGACAGATTCAATGTGGAGAGGCAAAGACAAAGCCAGTGTGTCATCTCTGTGTCAAGGCAAAGCAGCTTGTCCTCCACTTCAGGCCATGAGAAGGGGCCAAGCCTGTCATCACACCAAGCCATCCCAGGTGCAGGATGAGCCTGGCAGGGAGTAACTGAGCAAGCTGCACCTCCCAGAGTAAAACTGAACAAGCCCTTCTGATACTGAGGACTTCGTGTGGCTCAGTCATTTCCAGTGCCTACACGGTGGAAAGAGAGCAGGCAGATTGAGAGTTTCATTGCTGACAAGGCAATCAAGGAAACTTACAGGGGCTGAACAAGAAAAATGAAGCAGCACGAGTTGTTTAAAGCAAGGATCATCTTTATCCTTTGCTGTGCAGGAGAGGCTGCAGCTCCTGTGGGGGACCATAGTTCCATAATTCTGCTACAGTACAGGGGACCATGGTTCCTGACTGGCAAATATAAGCACTCATTGAATAAAATGAGAGTAATAACAACCAGTATGGCCTTTTTAAGGAAACAGAATGAAATATAACTCATTTAGTCTGAATTTCAACTGCTGTTACCACAGTTTCCTTAATAACGGAATAACTTCTCAAAGGAAATTAAAGAAGTCACATTTCAGAAGGTTTTATGGACACTGGATGAAAAAAGACAAAAATATATTAAATAAATTGTTGTATTAGTAGAAGGGAATGGAGGGGTTACTTCCTTTTTCATCCTCACTTTCTCTGCATGCTCAGCCTTTTACCCAGAGGGATTATCTCTCTTTCCATGTTAACATTAAAACTGCATACTGCTCTGAAAGATACAATTCAGTGAGACACAAAGTATTGAGCTTAATACAAAAGTAAACGGATGAAGTTCTGTGACCTCTGTATTTTATAGGGGATGAGACTGGATGATCTAATGGACCCTCCTGGTCCTACAGGCTGTAACTCCAACAATGAATGACTTTTTAGAAGGGATTTTTATTTTTGGATCCTCTGCAATTCTTTTTGCATCTTTCCTAGGAAATAGAAGATTTAGGGAGACCAAGCTGAATTAAAGATCCATATAACAACAAATAAACAAATATGCAGTGCTTTTGCCAACAAATTGAGGGTATCATGGATCAGCAGTTTTATTATAGTCTCAGAGAGAAAAGATCAAAAGACAGATCAATGCATCAGCTTTTAGTTGGTTTTAGATGGCATGCTAAGGGATTAAGAACTCAAAGGATTTCCCTTCAATCTCAGAGAGTTTCCAGAACATGTAACAGTTTTAGGTCAAATTATAATAATTAACCTGAGATAGTGTTGACTGGAGAGGAACTTTGCCAAAAACAATTTTGCACATCACTAAATACTGATGTTTGAATTCAGAAGGGAAACTTGCTTTAGCTCTACCACAGGTTTATACAGGTTCAACCATTAAAAGCGAGCTTGGTCTTTGCAAAAAACAAGAGCTGAAAGCTGTAACGCTTCCCAAGTCAGATGGGGAGTAGTCCCAAGAGGATGATGTATAGTGTAGCAGAAGGAATGTTTAAAAATACATGGGATCATGCTGCTGTATGGATATCCATGGCCTCTTAAAAGTCTAATAATTAATTAGCAGTAGGATAGTTAATCAGCGCTTCTGTGTTCTTTACAAATCTTCAGGAAACTGGGAAATGTAAATGACAGGGCTTATTTTTAGTAGGAAACTCATCTTTGATAATGAATAGCTGGACATCTGGCATGAAAAGAAAACACTATCTCAGCCCAAAGTTGAAATTGTACATACTTACTGAAAGACCTGATGTATCTCAGCCAGGTGGAATGGCCTGGCTGCAGGAGTCACTGGCTGACACCACACAACCTGCATCAGATAGAGAAATAGGCTGTACTGAGAGGAGAAACAATTTTAATGTTACGTCTAGCTGCTTTTTACATAGAAAATATCCTTCTCCTGTTGCTACATAGCCTAATGAGCAAGCACAGGGGAGCTCAGATATCTGTATTGGCCGACCTAACTTGATTCAATTTTATTTCCACCCACATTCCTCAAACTTCCAGCTGTCAATACTTCCTATCACCCCTGCAGGCTGCTTCGCCCCTTTAGAGAAGACGAGGCAGCTGGAGAAAGTAATTTCATTAAAATAAAAAAAAAAACCACAATAAAACCCACAAGAAACCAAAAAACAGGCATCCCGGCTCCAGCGTGAAGAGTTAGACAGTCCAACAATCGCCGGGTCAATTCACATTAAGCCGAACAAAGGGCAGACGGCGAGGAGAAGATGAGTTAAATGGCTCGGTGGCTGCTGCCGGTCCCTAATTCTCTGTTGACTTTCTGCAGAGCCGTGTCGGAGGGGAATGCAGCGTTTGACCCGCGTTTCCAGGCGCGGCCGGGGAGCTGCGGACACACGCGGCCCTCAATGGGCGGCCCTCAATGGGCGGCCCCAGCCCCGCATGCCCCGGCCCGCCATGGGTGACTGCTCCCCCGAGCCAGCCCATCGGGAATTTATTGCCTCTTCCCCGTCACCCGCCAAAGAAACTGTCCCACAGATGTTGGCATTGTGGCCCATTCAGTGTCACCGTGGGGTTCTCGGCATTGTGTCCCGCACAAAGGGGCGGCTCTCGGGGCCGGGGCCGGGGCTGTGCCGAGGCCGCTTTGTGGCGGCTCCTCGGCCCGGGGCAGCGCCTGCCCTTGCACTCCCCTGCGCTGGAGGCGAGGCCCGGGGAGGAGATGGCAGGAAGGAAGGATTTTCTGCCTTTTCTGTGCTATTTTTGTTCTCCAGGACAGCTTTTGTTGCCCAAGGTAATGATCCTTGGCCCTTATTCATATCTCTGCTTTTGTCCGGGGGCCTTTGTAGGGATGAAACCCGGCAGACACAGCGCCGGGGCCAGCCCCTGCTATGTGCACAGCTATAAATAACTATCTGTGAGCTATCTGCAATGAAATCATCCCTGTCAGGGCATTGGCAGCAGGTTGTGCCAAAGGTTTCACCCAGACGTGGCAGATGTGGATCAGCTCTGGAAAGCATCCCCAAAACACACCCTGCTGACCCCTGAGGTGACCCGGGATGAGCAGCATGGCAAGGGCTGTCAGCACCAGGCTGTCCCACAGCCCTGGGCTGGCGTCCCCTGGACTCCTCTGCGTGCAGGCACACTCCTGTCTGTAGGAAATGGAAAAGCAGTTCCAGGAATGATATAAACCAAAGCAAAATGCTCCCCTCGAATTCCTTCCACACTCACTGGGATGGTGTTCTCCCTCCTTCTGAGTGCTCCTCCCCTGGTGCCTGCAAAGGGACGAGATGGCAGGAAACACATACACACTGGTCTGTAGGCACACTCATATGCAAAATAAACATAAAAAGTAAAAACAGCTCCAGTCCTTAAAACAAGAGAAGCTCCAAGGCCTCATCTTTCCCCCTCTCCAGCGCCAGCCCCAGTTGCATCCTCACCACACTCAAGCCAGAAAGGCAAAATGCAAGGGACAGCCCACTCCTTGCTGGAGCCTCCCTGGATGCTCTGGATCCCTGCACAGTTCTCAGAGCTCCCCCGGGCTCCAGGCCTGTGAACAGTTATACAAGTTCTCACATGCATACTGTTTAGCATATTTGTTTTTATTTTTGCAGGTTCAAGGCCTCAGAGCGTAAGCTCCGGAGGGTAGGGAGGCTCTGCTGCACAGACATCTAATCCATCACGCCCACCCGTGAGGAGGAGGGATTTTTTAATTTCTTTAATATATATATATTTTTTTTTTTTTTAAATCTCNNNNTTTTTTTTTAATCTCCCATCCATCAGCTCAACAGCAAAAATGGTGCCAAATGAAGTCTTTCCACTCGTGCAATTTTTGTGGTCTAAAATTCACCACGTGTTTAACCACGACTCCTTGGCCAGTCCCTGCAGCACCCAGGTTCCCAGGTGGTCCCCACCCCAGCACCATCCAAGCCTGCAACTGTTTAGTTTCTAAACTCAGGGCAGTCAGGCCAGAGTGGATACAGGCCAAATATAATACAGACACATACAGGCCTATATTATATAAAATACACACACACACACACACATATATTTTATGTATATGCATACACATATGTATATAAAAATATATAAACTCACACACAATGTGTGTGTTTAAAATAGAAACCCCCAACCAGAAAATAAAATATTTTACTGCAAAGTGAATAGATTTTTTTTTTTTAATGCTTAAAAAACCATATTAAAATATAACTAGAACATTAATGAATCCCTGTTCAAATGCTGATGAAATACAGGGCTTCTTACTGACTGCACAAAAAAAAAATATTGTTTATTTATATCACTTTTAGTAGGAAAATGTAATTTGGAGTGAAATATTATACTTGCTACAGAATGGGCCTAAGTCTTCATGGCCCACCAAGCTGTCCTCAGCAGCACATCTATGGCACAGAGGGTCCAGAAAACTCATAGCCTCACTGAATGCAAGCTTGAAAACCAAAACTGAACTAGAGCACACAAAGGTCACCCTCCTGGTGGGATCCTTTTGTCCTCATGAAACTGTGCAGCCAGGCAGTTTCCTCTGAACCTGATCTGGGGAAATGCCTTCCCTCCAGACCAGCCCCTTTTTTTCAAGCTTTCTCTTTAAACAGGTGCCATCCACTAAGTAGAACTATCTGGTGTGCCCACAGACAAGGTGACCTCTTTGAAGAAATATTTCTCTGGAGGTCCCAAGCTGCTGTCCATGATTGTTGGAAGGGAGGACCACGGTGCTTTACAGACCCTGTTTGATGGACAGAGCCTGGTGGGGGTTGGTAACCCAGGCAGGAAAGGGTTCTTGGCACAGATAGGCTTTGAGATCTCAGACCTTCAAACCACAAAAAGCCACAGAATGTGTGGGCAGGTTTCCTGAATCACTACACCCTGTTATTAGGGCTTTCAGCTGGGAAGAGGAGAGACCTGGACTGTTCTACTGGCTGTTTCATTATTTTATACAAATGGGAACATCTTTAAAAGTTTCAGAGTCTGGGAGAGGTTTTGGGAGCTTTGTTTGGACATTTCTTTGGGGAAAGCAAGTTCAAGTCCCATCAAGCAGAGGAAAATCACTCATGGGACTCTCCCATATCCCACATGGATGCTTTATAGGCCTGGGCATGGGGAGGAGTGAGGAAAGCACAGCATTACTGCTTTCTCCAGCTCTTCAATGGACAGAAATCATTAACCTTTCTTGTGCATCAGACCAAGGCCAGTCTTTGAGCCTCCAGCCATAACACCTTTATTCCTCTCAGAAGTAACTTCCAAAGGCAATGGCAGATGCTTCTCTGAGGTGCTGAGTGTGATAAGGGTTCCACTAAGCTTCCCCTGTGGTCAGTGGCCTGAGATGGGCTTCTCCAGAAGGCAAGACAACCACTGAAGGTGCAAATTTCCCTCCAGAGGGGTGTGTCTCTTCTCACTAAAGGAAGAAGGATCCCTGGCCACCAGAATACAAGGAACAGAGTAAAAGGAACATTCTCTGGTGCTGAAAAGAAAGATTAATCAAATGGTTTTGGTTGGAAGTGAGCAATCTGGGCACCAAATCTCAGTGTTTCCTCTGCCCTTCCCCACGTGAAATTCATTAATATGACCCTGTTCAATTCCCAGTGCAGTGTGTGGATGTTTGGTTTTCCTGCATAAAGATTATTCACACACTGACCTATAACTGGTCAGAGGAGAGCATTAACATATGTAAAAGATTGAGCCAAGCTCTTGGAAGCTAATGGGAAAGAAAACAAACTAATGTGCTGACATAGCACTGTAATAAGGAGTAATCAAGAAAAAGAGCAATGTTAACATGGCTTGAACAATACATGAATTATGTAATGCTGACACTGAAATGCTGGAAAATGGTGGGAGGAATCCCTTTTCCTCAGAGTTCAGAGATGGTGCCCTGGACTAGCTGGGAGGAGCAGCCTGCCAGGACAGGACAGGACAGCAGAGCCTCTCCAAGTCTGATGAGTAATTAGTTCTCACCACTTTAACGAAGAAAGCTTTCAGCATGTAGGTACAAGGTTGGCACAAGCTGAGGAGATAAAAGGAGAAGGCCAACATGAACAGTTAAAACAGACCAGTCTGAGTCAGTTTGTTGTGGCAGAGGTACCTGAGATCAACCAAAGGTGCTGTGGAGATTCCTTAGGTAATCTCATGCAGCAAACCTAGCTAATGGCTGTGCTCTGGTTTTGTGCAAGTAGTCATTAATAATCACAGGTGCATTGGCAACAAAAATACATAAAAAATTATTTTTCTTTGTTCAACTTAGTCCAGAACAACAATGTTAATAGTGACGTTCCTCAGGGGAGAAGTTTTTTAAGCAAATTTACTGAGCACAGCTCACATCAGTTGGGCTCTCCTACATCCCCAAGAGATCCAGGATCAGTGACTCAGGCTCTTCACCAGCAGTTCTGGCCAGGGACCAACATGGGACCAAGGGTGCAAGGAGAGCAAAGGCGTCTCAGCCATCAGGGACTGGGTGACAGTCCCTCCATCAGCAACCAGAGCAAACCCACTGAGTTGCTGGAAGGAATCTCACTCACTTCAGTGGTCTTTGGATCCCATCCCAAAGGGAAAAGCAATTTCCATCACAGAAACATGCCTGCCACCGAGCTCATTTATTGCTCCTTTGTTAAATGTGCTGTAAAGGCTCACATAATAAAGTTCCAGAAATCATCCAGTATCAACAGGTTTCAGCTGGAGTGATTAACCAAAGCACAGGAACTTGGAGAGCAAGTGTATTAATGTCTCCTGGCCACTAAACCTTTCTTGCCAAGAAATAAAGGAGCCAAGAAAAGATAAATAATTAGGAAGTTAGAACAATGACTTCAAATCCCAGAAGGGGTTCACTAATTGTTTACAGAAGATAGACTGCAATGAAGGGATGATTAGAAATATGTCAGCTGCAGGACTTTGATAGCAGCAAATCTGTCTTGGCAGGGGGAGGAATAGACTACAGAGAGGAACAGCAACAGCAGTCAAACAGGCAGAAGGCAAAACCGTCTCACAGATTTTGCAGACCTGCAAACATCTACTATATGGTTTAAATGTGAGATGGCATTAGACATATGCCAGAAATTTTGCATAATGAGAAACAAATTAAAAAGAACTGGACACATCGTGGAGCCATGGTGTTGCCTTTCAAGCCAGCTGGGACCATCCATGCAGCTGATGAAGCAGAGACTCTCCCTGGGAGCAGCACTGCACACAGCTGCTGCTGGAGCAAACACTGGGCACAGGGACACAGCCTGTGCCAGTGCAGCCCTGGGAAGTGAAAGCAGATTCTGGACCTTGTTGGTGTCTTTCACATTAAAGGGCAGGGGACAAGCACAACATATGAAGTGCTTTGATCAGTGTCCCCTGTGACTACACAGTAAAGTCAATCCTTACAGTCATTTTCACACATTTGGGTCAGTGCAATACCTCCAGGGCTGTGATGCTCCACAGTCCCTTCTCTCACTTGGCTGCAGCCCACTGGTCCATTACCATTTGTTACCACTGAGAGCTTTGCAGGCCTTTGCAAACTGAGCACAGGACGAGCTTGCAGAAGTGGGTGGAGGATGCAGGGCCACTTTACCCATCCAAAATGTCAAAGACCAACCAGCAGCAGTCTTGTCACATGTGTTCCTCTGCCTGTTGGATCTCCCTCCCCCAGCTGTGCCAGGCACCATGAACAGAAGCTCAAGGCATCTATCAGAAGCACAGCCAAGCAAACACACACACAAACATCCCCGTGCCAAGAGGCTGATAATGTTTTTTTTTCTCTCTTCCATGGCTTCCAGATCCAATTGGCTCTGTTTCTATGCAGCTCTTTATTTTTCTGATTTTCAGCACTGCAAACCCTGCCTGAAGCCTGTTAAACTATTTCCATACATGCCAGGAGTCCAGTGCTGGACACAGCAGTAAAGTGTGGGCTCTCAGGAGTAAAAGAATATAGGGATGAATTGGATTAAATTCTAAGAGGCTGCTTCAAGGAGTCCTCTGGGCATGGATCCATGAAGCTTGTTGCACCCCAGCTTGACCAGCCCAGCTTGTGTGCCCCACCACGTCCCCCCAGACCAAGCAGTCCCAGGCTCCCCAGTTAAGCTGGCCAGACAAGGCATTTTGCTCTGTTGCAGCCCCTTCAGCCACACAGACCTCAGAGCTGGTGCTGGGAATTTCTGCCAGAGACTTCAAAGAGGGCAGGACTGAACTCATCGTGTGAAGCCCAGCCCCGTTCCCTGTCCTTAGGCAAGCGGAGGAGCCATGAGAACAGCTCAGAAACCTCAGCTGCTTCAAAGCACATCTGCCTACCTTGGGAATTAAGAAGTGCCCCACAAACACCTCTGCCCCCTGCACCTGCAAAGCAGTAGAGACCCTCAGAGTTTGTGCTGCCTGAGATAAGTGCCCGTGCCCTGTTTGCCAACTGCACAGTCCTCAGATGTCTGAGTCCCCCCTATTCCCCATCCCAGCTCTTCCTACTGCACACTGCCACAAAAGCTGTGCCAGCCCAAAGGCTTTACCTGAATAAAGGCACAATTCTGTCTAGGATGCATGGCCTGATAGCTCAGCTTCCCTGAGTGCAGCCAGGAAAAGTGCACAGAAATATTTTAGTAACATTATGGCAATCTCCTCTCAAGTAATAGTTTATTGCAGTAATTTGGGCTGTTTTGCTGCTTGTAGGTAGTCAGCATGAAGTTGCTCTCCCCTAAAGGGGCTCATAATTCAAATGTTTTCCCTCCATGCAGTGTTCCTTCTCACATCCTGTCCCACCCAAGCGTGAGGTCAAGCAGCGTCCTCATTTCCCTGGGAAGTCCATGGGAGCATTTTACAAATGAAATTATATGATGCCTAAAAATCCAAATAAAACAGGATGAGGGGCTGTCCCCCCAGCCTGGGCACAGAGGAGAGGTTGCATGAGGGAATGTTCTCCTCATCCCAAGAGGATGAGTTTTGGGAACAGCTCTGTGCTCATGTGTTCCCCAGATGGTGCCAGGACACCATCCTGGCAAGAGTGAGTTAATGCAGACCAAACCTGTGCATTTGCTCCCACTGGAGCTGTGGAATGGTCACAGGCCAGGGCAAAGACCACGCCTTGGCCATTCATGTCCACCAGTGGCCATGGAGCAGTGGGAGCTGCCCGTGCTGACCTCATGCTGCCAGGCCAATGCGTTGGAGTTTAGAAAAGCAAAGGCATCATATTTTCTATATGAAAAAAGCCCAAAGGGAAGTTCTAAAGGAGTCTTGAGACACTTCATGACTCCTTGGAGGAGCTGGTCCAGGATGTCACTACAGGAGGCAGCATGTAGCCTTGGGGAATTCTCCCTTTTGTCTCTGGGACTCTGTTCCCCATCTGTCCAATGGGAAAAACCAGCACATTCCCTTCTCACAGGGGTTGTTAGAGTTGTACATCAAAGAACACAAAGTGTCCAGTCACAGTGGGGATGGGAACCACCCAACCTGAGGTGGAAACACAAAGAAAGACACCTTCAAGCAGAAACAATCCAAGTCATTTTTTGTCATCTCCAACTTCAAAGACACAAGCTGCAATATATTTTCTGCTTGAGAAGTGGAAAAACATTCTTCTTGTCCAATACAGATCCATGCCAACAGCAGGCAAAATTTTGGCCTACTAAATGAACAGTTTTTAATTAAGACTCCAAATTTCACCCATAGTTTTTTAATTAAGACTCCAAATTTCACCCAGCCTGGTTTAGGGCATGTCTGCACAGATGGGAGCAGACACACACGGGCTCCTCTGTCTGCTTTCCAAACCAGCTTGGCTGAGCTGGCTTCAGCATCACACCGAGCTTGTGTGAGCTCTCTGGCTACTTGAGGGCAGCTCAAACCAGCTCCTAACATGCAGGATGCAATATTTAAGCCCAGCACTGCATGAACATGGCTTCATGGCTTCTGCATGAAGCTGGCTTGTGCCCAGTTGGCTTGCAGACCAAGAGAGTTCACATCTGTTTGCATCCATTTGTCCAGGCATGTCCTTGTATGCCTGTTTTCAAGTTTAATAAATATCTTATTTGGCCACCCACTACTGGAAGTATTTTCATGACAACTTTTAGGAATTGCAGTTTTCCATTTTACTGTTTCCTTGTACTGTACAAAACCAAATTATTGTGGTGTTCACAATAATCAGCAAAAAATCAGGAATAGAAACACATATTATTATAACAGCATTAATAGCAACAAATTAATTACATTTGTAACATGTTTTTGTTTCTGATAATCACAGGTGTTATTTACAACAGGTTTTGTTTCATATGGGGGTATATGCAATGATCTACTATTTTATCAAATTCTTCTAGAAATAGCACATCCATCAATACTTACTTCAATAAAATACTCAACAAGAGTCAAATCTATAAGACATGGAAATATCCATGGAATGGATGCAGTCAGGAAAATAAACCATTCCCATTTCATCTGTTTTAATGTTCAGCCAAGTTCTGGATAAACACACACATGAAACAGCTGAAACAATCTCAGCATTTACTATGATTAGTTTTCAGCACAGGCCATGGATTTGCTCAGAGTGAACGCAGTCATCGGGAAGGAATCCTCTGGACATGCAATAATGGGAAATACACTAAGTGTACAGAGGAAAAACCTTTTCAGAGGAACACAAATAATTCAAAATTTGCAGGGACGTAATTTACAATGAATGAAGTAATTTACTCAGGGAAGGAGGAAACTTGCAATAATTCATTTGAAGTGGCTTTCTTTGCAAAAACACTGTCCAAGATAAGGCTTATCAGAGGCATTCTTATAGCTTGTGTGTGCAATTGAAGTAGTCTGTGGAGTATAAGCTGGCAGATATTCTGACAGAAAACATTCAAGTAAATTAAATAGATTTAACCATTTGCTGTCCACTGCTGGAGTAATGTCAGTGCTCCTTGTGACTCTCAACCAAAGTTTTTGCTAATGACATTGGTATTTTGATTATACTGCCAAGAAAAGGCAAAATTTTTGTTCCTACACAAATAACACTGTCATCAAAGAGAGAAATTATAAGGAGAGGCTGCTGGGAAAAAAAACCCACATATCTAGTAGCACTATGACTTTCTCCTTAACAGCAGCATTTGCAGTCCTTTATTCAAAGCAGCTCCATAAATCCAAGCACACCGTTGCTCCCAGGGTACAGCAGCTCCCAGAGCTGTTTTGTGAGCAGGAGACTGGGTAGATTTGCCAGTCAAACTGGAATGTTTTGCTGCTGGTGTCAGTGCCAGAGAGCAACAGTGTGCACAGCCATCGAGAGAGACATCACCATCAACCTCCAGCCCTCACAGTAACACAAACAGGAATTGCAGCAGTGGATCAAAGCAACATCCAGCCTGTTACTACTGTTGAAATGAAACAGATGTTTCATACAAGGATAAACAGAACGAGCCCACCAAAACTCTCCTGTTCTATATTCCTCTCATAGCCTGTATTCATCTGCTGTGTGCCTGTGCTATTCAGCCTCCCAAGACCCTCCAAAATCAGTAGGAAGACTGCAGAACTGACCCTGTTGGAGGTATTCCCTCCATCCTTATATACTGTGTGGACAGGAGGTAGGAAAGGTTAATTCCTTGAGCATCTGTGTAGGGGCAGGAGGTGTTTCTGCACCACCAAACCCTGACACAGCCCCCAGGCTCAGAAAGACAGGGAAAATGAGATTTTCTCTTCTCTCACATTTGCTATGGTCCATTTCTTGGAGCTTAATCCAAGCTCTTCAGAGCTCACAAAGAAATAAATTAACAAGCATGGACACTGCAGCTGCCAAAACAAAAGTTTATTCTGCAGTCATGAGAACAAAAATTACTTATAGGCTCAGCCAAAATCTTCTCTAAGCAGACAAATTTTCTGATCATCCGATGATGAAAATACTCCAGTTATAGAGAGGACTATAACTAAACAGTTATTCAGGTTTAGCTGAAAGGATTTGGCCTGCAGACAGTATTGATTCTTGTTTGGAGCTGATGTGCCTTATAAGACTGAGGGTTTGAAGGCTGGGGGGGAAGGTGAGAGGGAAGACTTGAGACAGTTCAACCAACAAGGTGAGTGGGGAACTGCTCTGTACACTGACCAAAGCTTAAGGTAAAGTAATGCCTCTTACTGGGATATCCAGTAGGTTTGATGAATTTCAGCTTTTGGCCCAGGACACAGAAGAGTGGATGCAAGGAAATGAAGAGGCACTTGTTTAAACCAAATTTTGCTTTGTGGAACCAACCCCCCAGATTCTGGGGACACAAATTATCAGTGGTATCTCTATTTTCATTAGCTTCACTGTACCTTCAGCCATGTCCTGCATCAATATTTCAGCTGGGTGTCCTGTGCAGGCTGAAGCCCACACAAACCTAAGATCAGTAATTGTTTTAATTGCACAGACTCACAATCAGGTTCAAGACAAGTTTTGGGGAGCACAGATTCCAGTGTGTAACCACTCCCAGCACAGGCAGCCTGTCCACAGTGTGCTATCCAATCGACCACCTTTCATTCCTCACCAAGGTTAATCAGCCTCTAGGACCCCAGTAGCACCTGCCACTTCAGATGACAGGAAAAGAGGAGTTAATCTGCTGCTGTAGAGCAGTAGGACACGTGTTTGCAGAAATTCAGGTCTTCAGGTTTATTCAGGTAGCTGCTGTATAGATGTGCATACCCAGATGAAGAAACAATCTGGGCTTTGCTCATCATTTGCTCCCTGCACTGGGGATGGCCTGGTCTGTCCTGCCTGCTCAAGGGACACAGATGCACTGAGGACATCTATAGGGCTGCCAGGTGCTTGCTGCTACCTCATCTTCCTGTGGCCCAGGCAATGGGGGCTGATCCAGACACACTCTCAACTCCTTTGCCACATAAAGGGATTTGAAAGGAGAAAAGCAGATAATGTTGTTTTCACACTCCCACAAGCTTTTGCAAGGACATGCTCTAAGTGACTGTTAGTTTGGATTAGTTCATCAAAGACCTCTGTAAAATGCTCATTCTTTGCACATTAATTAAGAGTGGCAAGAGATGGATTATTTTGATGCTGTATTTCTTTTTGAGTTTGATGCTTGTCCCCCATGAGCAGTAAGTATGGTGGGAGCTGCAGGTTCTGCAGGTTTTCCCACATTTATAGGTAGGTGAGTAGGTATTTGTTGCCAACTATCACCCAGCCCAAAACTACCTTACCCTGCTGACTCTCAGAGAACCACCTCTGTGCCTTGTCTCCCTACAGTGATATCTCTGACATACTGAAGTTATTACACCACAGAAACACTTCTGTCCTTTCTGGAACTGAATGTAGCTCCACATCCACTGTCACGCTCTACACAAATCTTCCTCCAGGATTAATTCCACTAGAAAATACCTGCTGGTGATTTTCTGTCTGCTGTCAAGCTAGAAAGTTCTACCATGGTTTTGTCAGGAAAGTCTTGTCCTTCCATCCATGGACTTTATCCATTGCCAGCCACCCTACCCTATGCCATCAGGCAGTCCTCTCCAAATCAGGAAAGATATACAATACTCACCACTGGAATACTCAGGAGGTTTTTTTTTCAAGCTCCACAGTTGCCAAAATAAACTCTCTGTGAGATAGAGTTAAAAAAAACTACTAACAGAGTGAGTTATGCTCTGATTGCTGCATTCCTCTCAGCTTTCCCTAAGGCTTGCTTGCTGCACAGCCCTTCGAGGAAGGGTTCTGTGTGCTGAGTTTGTTTGTGTACCCTTTTCAGGATTTAACTCTAGCAACACCTTAAGCAGCTCATGAATGAATGGGTGGATTAACGAACACAAAATATGAGCAAACCCTGGTTTGCTTTGTCCCAAAGGTGTTGTGCCAGGCTGAGGGGCAGGGGGATGTATTTGTGACCCACCAGGCTCATGCTGTGTGAAGGCACACACCTTCCTATGGATTTTGAATCCCCCACTGTTTCCTTTTACTGAGTTTACCCTTACTTCTCTTTTCCTGCACTGAAAGGAAAACCAAAAGCTCTCTGATGATCATGATGTTCCCTTTTCTTCATCTTCCTGCCAGGGTGAGTCCCCTCAGCCCCTCTCCAAGGCATGTGGCCAGCACCCTGAGTTGTGGGCTACATGAGGCCACGCTGCTCATCCCACTCACATTTTCTGCCTTTAGTCTCCACCTCATTCCCCTCCCTCACCTCTATTTGTTCTCCCAACTGATTAAATACCTGGAACAAAGCTTTTCCTCCCTTACAAGGGCCCTGCTGGCCCTCACAGCTCAGCTTCCCTAGCAGAGGGCACTTGCTGAAGCAGAGAAGTGATTTATCTGGTGTGAGAATGAAATTGCAGCTCACCTGTCTCCGGGGCTGGTTTGAAGGGACAAATCCTCCTTTCCCCCTGAATTTGCCTTGAGCAGAGGGGTTGCCTACTTTAATGAAAAAAATGCTTTTTTGCTTTTAAAGGTTCATGAAAACAGTTCATGTCCTCTAAAATATTAGTGTAGTTGTAACCTCAAAGAATGACATATTGGTTTTCAAACACCTTTATGTGTTATTTTTAAGAAGGGGCAGCACAACCTATATAAAAACTTAAACTGCACAAACATCAACTTTCAGAGTAGAAAGATGACAAATCTCTGAGCACACCACAAGCCAGAAAAATACTATCAAATTAAATGGAAAGACACTGGCTTGTGTAAGCACTTGGGAATATCCTGGATATCCAGTCATCACAGGATAAATATGAATTGGAACCCAGATCAGTTTTACTTACTCTATAAAGATAATCAAAGTGTGTAAAACCAGCTGTGACTGCTCTATCAACATTCACTGAAGGAATCATAGAAAGCAATAATGGGAGAAAAGTTTCCTATCTCTTGTTAGATTAAGAGATTATTTAATAATACTTAGCTTAAACAAGTTTACACACATTTGGGTGCTTTTTTTTCCCAGCCTGAAAACAAGCCCAGAAAATTTCATCCCAAAAGCTGAAAATTGTAACAAATTGCTAGCAAAGTTAGAATGAAAACCATTACACAGCTTTATCTTTGCTGTGTTAATTTACAGCTACTATTCCCTTAGGCCTAGCAGAATGCCAGACTCTAGTCTTTTATCAATCTTTCCCCAGAACAAGAGGTTCCTGTGGTCCCTTATATTTCGATATCATGCAAAAGTGATACTGTAAATTTTGGGTCAGCTTTCAATTCCTGTGTCTTCAACTCCTCTTCTTGTAACATTATTTGGAAGAGCAAGAACCATCACCTGACTTTGCATAGAAGTTGTCTTTCCCTGAATTTATGAGCCTTGAATAGATGTGTAGGCACACTGAGTCATGGTGTGAGGAGCTGCATACAGAGAGGAAAACTGCACCAGCCAGAAGCACACAGCATGTTATGGATCCCTTAGTGATGTGATACTTTATATTAACATTCTAATAAATAGATCTTGTGACATAAACTGCAACGAGGGAAGAAGGGAGCTGTTTAAACCTACCCAATGTGCTGTGTTCATGGAGAAAAGCAAATTCTGGTTTATCACAACCCTACTGGTGCACTCCCAAAGGCTTACCCACATCATCCTTCCCTGAGGGAGTTTTCCCATGCACATCTGGGCTCCTCTTCCCTTGTCCACCAGAGGCCTCCTGTCCCACTCGCTGTCTCTCCCTTCCCTGGCACAGCAGGAGCACTTTGCACCTCTCAGATGAAGCTGGTTTGCTCCAGGTGGAGGGTGTAACAGGGATGCACAGCCCCCAGCCCCACCCTCAGCCCTTTGCCCATCCTCTGATACCTGGTGGAGGCAAAAATGCTCTGGGTTCATCTTCCTGAAGGCATTTCTCCTGCAGAAGCTCCCACCAGGTGTTTCTAATCCCTTTCTCTCCTCACCCTGCACTTTATTGTATCCATGAAAAATGACTCAAAGAGTCTGTATCGAGCAGGGTGTGAGTGAGAGGGCTGGGAGGGGGGAGAGAAGGGCAGGTGTGGAGCAGGACAACAGTGCCTCACCTTCCACGGGAGCAGAGAGTGAGCAGGGACTTGAACATCTGTTATTCAGCAGTGTGCCTTCCTCCTGAATCTGCACTTTACTTGGGCTTGTGTGGGAATTCTCACAGGACACATTTTGGAAGGGTTGGTGAACAAGTGTGAGCAGCTGTACATGCTCACTTTGAAAGATTATCCTTTCCTGTCCAGGACCTTACACATATTTAGGCTTAACTCTGTCTCATCATCAACTCTCTGCTATATGGGCATCCCTCTCTGGCTTTAAAATAACCATTGGCTGTTACATAAACATGGGGTTGATTTTTTGCAAGCAATTTAACTAGCTTCCCCCCCTTTTTGCCTACCTGTCAAACACAAGAGTTACCCTCTATGTGCATCTTCTCAGCAGGTGCCTGACCCCACCTGTTTGCAAACCCACATACATAAAACCCAGCATGGCTCACATGCACTCAGCCTGGCTCCAGCCAACACCTCATGCCCTCTCTATGCTGAGTATTTCTGCCTGCTGCTCCCCCTTCCCCTAAGCTAAAGCATAAGTCTTTTTTCTGCCCCTCACAGTCAGCTCTTGGTGCAAACTGGCTCATCAACCAATTACTCTTGCTGCTGGTTGCCCCTGAATTGTTGTGTTGCCAGCTGTTGCTCATCCAAAGCACGCCTCAGCCACCAAAGATGTTTAAATGAAGTTTCTTCACCCCAGTACCCAATGCCCAATGCCAGATGAAGGGCTGGATTGCTTTATTTAGCCTCATTTCAATGACCTACCAAGGAGCACCAAATGACCTTTAGCTGTGATAGTGCCACAATAATGGCAGCATTTGGAACAACACACATCTTAAAAGTAAGGAATGAAGACTTAAAATTGACCTAATTTTTTTCACACTGCTGTAATCACACATGTGTCTCTGTGTCAGGACAGTCATAACAGTGTCTGGAACTGAACAACAAAATATGAATCCCTAGATATTTTGAACAGTATAGACTGTTTCAGTTGGAAATGACTTTCAACAAGACCTAGTTCAAGTCCCTGACCAGTTCAGAGCTGATATCTGGTTGGGTGCTTCTTTTTCTTTTTTTTTCCCTTTAATGCCACTTGAACAAAAATTACAGCCCTGTACTCTCTACTGCACTCTCATCTTGCAGACACTTCACAGCCAAGGCCAAGAACATTGCAATTCCCATTACCATTGAGCATGTGCTGAGCCCACAGTGGACTGAATTTCATACAATCATAGAATCATTTGGGTTAGAAGGGACCTTAAAAATCATCTAATTCCAGCCCCCAGATGTGGGCAGGGACACCCTCCACACCCCAGGTTGCTCAAGGCTCCATCCAGCCTGGCCTTGCACACTTTCAGTGATGGGGCATCCACAGCTTCTCCAGGCAACCCATTCCAGTGCCTCACCACCCTCATAGGAAAGAATTTCTTCCCAAAATCTGATCTAAACTGCCTTCTGTCTGTTTAAAGTCATTCCCTCTTGTCCTATCATGCCATGGCCTTGTCAAAAGCCCTTCTCCACCTTTCCTGGAGACCCTTTAGGTACTGAAAGGTGCTGTAATATCTCCCCAGAGCCTTCTCCAGGCTGAACAACCCCAGCTCTCTCAATGTCTCCATAGCAGAGGTGCTCTAGCCCTTGGAGCATCTTTGTGACCTCTCTGACTTGTTCAACAGCTCCATGTCCTTCTTATGTTGGGGGATGCCAGAGCTGGATCTCACCTGAGACCCAGGTGGGAACTCAGCTGAGCAGAGCAGAGGGGAAGAATCAGATTTGGCTGTACATTGTATTTGTGGGCCTAATTTTTAAGGCTTTTTCCTATTCAAAATACACAATAAAGAAAAAAGTTATAGAAAGAGAAATTTAAAGAGATTATTCTTAAGAAACCTGTGTCATTTCCTAGATTGCATTCTTTTCTTTCTCTCTCCTAATTCAGAGACAGCCACTTTCTTATCCCTGCTGTTGCCAAACTCCTACTTAAAAGAGAATGAATCCAAAATAAACTCATTCATTCCAGTGAAGATAGATTGGAATTATTTCAGTGTAACTCCAAGTATAAATTTTCCCTGATACTGCTTAACCACTGCATGGATTCCTGTTATGTGCTCAAATTTCGGTCTCAGCCTGTCTCAGTCTCCAGCACTCTTAGTAGCCCAATTTATGTCAAAATTACTCAGTTATACTAGAATTTAAAGAACAAAGGCATTGCACTACCTTGTCTCAGTTAATAAATAGTTGGTGTTCACCTGAAAGAAAGTGTAAGGCTTTTCTTTCCTTCAATTTTTTAATTTAAAAAGAGGTATTCATTAATTCATTAAAAAACCCAAACAAAAAAAATCACAAATAAAAAAAGAAATCCCAAATCACCAAACAAAAACAAACCAAGAAATGAGATTCTCTATAAGAGCCTTAGATTTTAGCTTTATTTCCTAGCTCATGGCAGTGTGATGTGGAGAGAGGCAGGCAACTGGAGCAGGCTCATGCAAGGATAGTGAAAGAAACATTATTTTTTGAGATGTAAGTTCTACATTTCTGTATCCTTATTTTAAAAGCATAGCTATAAAATGCAAACATTTTCATAATAGTCATATTCCCAACTAAGAGGATGTTAATTAAAGGCTTTAATTTGTTGATTTGAACCTTTATCATGAAAAAATATTTTTTAAAAATCAGAGGTAATAATCCACATGCTCATTCTATCTAATGTATTCAATTTATACCATTCTGAAATTTCCTGTAAGAATATTAAGACATTGTTCATTCCTGTGTTGGCACGGGCTCTGAAGCCCTCATTTAGTTCTCCTGTGTAAAAGATTAGGCACTGAAATTTGTCCTTCTTTTTATTTATGAGCACAATACACTGCAAAGCACACAGGATGCCAGCAATGGCTGCATTTCAGGCACATTTCCCTATGGAAATTGGGATTGCTCAGAAGGACGTGTACCAACACACAGGGAGGATTTTTTCTCCCTAATTACCCGCCCGCATGCGGGAAGGCAGGGTGTGTATATCAGCAAATCTCTGAAGTTTGGAGGAGAGGTAATACCCGGGATTAGGACTGTTACAGACACGTTATTTCTTGCCATACAACGTGGAAATATCAAAGTTCACACCCTGTTTTTTTGGAAGATCAAACCACATGGATGGCAGAACCTGCCTGGCTAAAAGGAGCCAGTTTGGGATTCGTGCTCACTTACATGCTCAGTACACTGAAGAACTTGAACTGCTTTTTTTTCCCACCAATTTTTAATTCTTCCAAATTATGTCTAGGCCATGACCTGAAAAAACAGCAGTTGCAAGGACACTGTGGCATGGTGAGGATGAGGAAAATGGACACATCTCTCTGAATGAGTGGAGGGTGTTTTGGGATGTGTCCTCATTCTTGGATGCTCCATTTCCAGCCCTGCTCCTCCCAAATCCCACCCAAAGCATGGGGACAGCTGAGCATCACACACAGCATTTCTGCATTGCACTGTGCAACCTTTCCCCAGTCTCAGACAGTTTTATTTCCTCTTCTTCCCGCAGCTCAGGACAGAAGAGCAGGGAGCAAGAGCACGTGATCAATGGCCTTTTACCTCAGAATCTGTAAGCTTATGTCATTGAGGCCTTGGTGCATAAAGAGGTCCTTCCCAAAAGACTGTGGAGCCTGAGTGACCACCAGTGTGTCCCCAGAGCCACTCTTTGTCCTCCTGTTTTGCATTCGTTGTGGTGGCACACATGATGAACAGCTAAATGCTCAGCTTTGGCTGGTTCATCTGTCACCTATATCCATTCTCCACACTTTCCCTAAGGGTTTGAGGGGAACTGAGCTTTAGTCCATAGCACATGGCTGTGCAGAGAAATCCACATCCATGGAAGTGCTGGGTGTGGTGGTGGCAACTCTCTAAAGTTCTCCTGAAGCACAGTCTCCCCACCTCGTTGTGCCATGTCTCTCAAATATCTAAGAGCTTAGGTTGAGTGGGATGTTCAAATGTGAACATTGGTACTGATCCCTGTTTGAAACCATATTCCTGTCCCAGCCTGGTCTTGCCAGCTCTGCAGGAACAGTGTCATGCAAGCAGAATTGTAAGGAAGGCCCCCCAATGGTGTCTGGGGTGAAGATGTGGGATGGAGTTGCTCTGATGTGTCCAATCCTCCCAGGAAATGAAGAGACACCTCTATTATTTCTTTTAGTCTAGGTTATCTGTAGGGTTCTCTTGTCCTCCTCTTTCCCTTCCCAACCCTCTGAACCTTCACTGGCAGGACAGGTCATGCTGCCACGTCCCTTTTGTCTTCAGAGGTAGCAACCCTCTGGTGCTTCTGCATCTCCTGCATACAACTGGATGTCTTTATGGTGGTGGATAAGCTGCTGTATCTGGGGTGGGAAAGAGAGATGGCAGAGCTCGGGGAAGGGAAGGGAACATGAGTCACAGAGAGGTTTGTTGGCTCTTTCAGATGGCAAATGTCACCAATCAAACTGAGCAGCAGAATAAGGCATTTGCCTTGCCGGATCTGCACCACCAGAACAGACTTTTGTGGGTGAGTCTGAGCTCAGGGCAAGGGTGAATAAAACCAGGGTTGGCCATGGCCTGATCTGCATCCCCTGCCTCAGCCTCCCACTCTTCTGCCAGGCAAGGACCCTGCTCTACCTCCTTAGAAGAGACAGGTTTGCCTGGTGTGCCCTGCCCCTTCCCTGCCACGGGAGTTTTCCTTGAGGTTACACCCTGAGCTGAGTTCCTTGGCAGGGTGTTGGATTGCTCTGGAGGTTGGGCTGTGTCCTGGGTGAGGGGGCAGAGCACCCCAACACCATCTCAGATCCCATCTGGCAGCAGGGCAGAGCAAGGGGGTGGCACAGGGAGGAACACAGCTGGAGAAGAGGGTACCAGAGGAGGCAGAAGTGATGGACATAAGGCATGGGAGTTTGCCCTGGTGAGAGATGGAGGGATGGAAATGGCAGGAAAAGAGGATGCAGGGTGGTGGAAGAACCCTCTCACCTGAGCAGGGATGGGAGTTCCACCTAGTACATCCTGAGGAAATGGGCTGACATCCCTTTGCTCCAGGTCTCCATTGCTCCAGACATCAGCAGCAAACAGAGAGCCCAGGTCCTGCTAGCACTGCTTCTCTCCCAGCTCAGCTCAAGGGCTGCCTTTCAACCCTGAGGGCTGAGTGTGAGAGGCACCAGGCATGGGGTGAGCCCTGGGATGAGCCCTGGGAGCCTCTTGCCTCAGCTTTTCTGGGGCCTTCCTTGACCTCTGCAAGCCCTGTGGCTATTCCAGCCCTGGAGAGAGGCCCTATGGCTACTCCAACCTCCATAACAGCCCCTTTGGCTACTCCAACCTCCTGAATGTTCACTTGGAAACTTACTGGCTGCTGGGCTACAGAATGTTTACTTGGAGTCAGGGGGTCTGACCACTGTGTCCAGCACCAAGAGTTATTTAATTCTACTTCTCACATTTATTCAGGTTCTTCCTCTGCTAAAATTTGACCTCTGCTGAGAATTTCAGTGCCCCTGACAGCCACATCCCACTGTCCAGCCCTCAGGGCACAGGGCTTGCTCCTTCTCTCCCAAACACCAGATGGAAACACCATTTACAGACACATCCTTGGGGTGATTTAAGCACTGAACTGCCATGGAGTAGTGTCCTTCCCTCACGGCTCAGCTCACTGACATCAGCGTCACAGAACTTTCCCTCTCCTCAGAAAAACATCCCCTGGGCCCATCCTCTGTTGGGCCTGGCAGCTCCTGTGCACAGCTCTAAAAACAGTGGCTGCTCAGTTCATAACACCAACAAATTTCTCCTGTCTGCTCCCTAATGGGTTATTTAAACACTCCTGACTAAGCAGTGGCAAACTATCACTCCCTGGGCTTGGTTTTTGCTTTCCTACTTCCCTTCTTCCCCTTCCTGAAGCCCAGACCTTCCTGCAGGAGGGTGCCCAAGCTTTGGTGTGTTGATGCTTGCCTGCCAAGCATCCAGGCACCAGGCACACTGATATATCCAAATTAAACAGATTTAATGACTCCTGCAGCAAAAGCACCAGGGCCCTGTGCACATGCTTCACTTTCAGAGTCTAACAAGGTAAACATCCCTTCCACTCAAAAGGAATTTTTTCTCCTGCTAGTTATAATAAAAGCTCAAGCTGGAGATGAGCTACACAGATTGGGCTGAATAGTCAGATTAGAGGAACTGCTTCATCTGTGAGGAACCTGGGAGGAACCAGCACAGACAGACTCTATCAGGCTGTCCTGCAAGATCCTCTTGGTGCTTTTATTCTTACTCATCCCAGTGCAACATCTCTGCCTCCACCAAGATTTGCTCCAGTGACAGCAAAAATATGTTTGAGAAGACATAAGAACACCTGTGGACATTATCTGGACTCCAACACTCTCTGCTAGAAGTGTGGTTTCTAACCTTTTCTTGCACTGGGATTGTGGAGACCAGAAGAGGACAATTAAGTCTTGGAAGTCCTCAGAAATATTACATGTAAAGACCACCCAGCAGCACGCTGTGAAGGGCAGGCTCTGGCTGCAGCCTCAGCATGGATGACTGGAGGAATGGTGGTGTCAAGAAATTTAGACCAATGTCAGGTCGGTTTTTTTAATTTAAAAGTCTATAAACCTTCTCTTCTGCCTCCAAAACACCACTTTTGCCTATCAAACCCTTGCAAGTAACCAGCAAAATGAAAAGGCATTGAAGAGCCACAGAACATGACTGAGCTGTTGGTGTGGAGCCTGTGCTGTGGTCATGGTGGCCACTGGAACGGGATGTCCCATGCCACCACTGGCTTTGCAAACTTCCCTAAGCCATCAGCTTGTCAGTTTGCTGATCCCATCTGTCCCTCAGGTATTAGATCCAAACACTTTCCCCTGAGCTAAAGAAATTGCCATGGGCATCACCCCACAGTACCTTCAAAGGACACTTCCCAATCTAGGAGAAAAAATTACTCCTTGTTCAAAGCAAGCAAGCAGCATCCTGCAAGGTGCCCACAGAACCTCAGCCTTTCTATTGCATTACCTTCCTAACAATTTTGTCTGCTCTGGATTAATAAAACCTCTCCTGATAAGTGGAAAGGTGCCCAGATGGAGAGAGCAGGTTGTTCCAAGGACCAGCTGGTTCCCCAAGTCCTGGTTCTCTCTCCCATGCCCTCCAGCATCTCACTGAGAAACCTCCCCAGCTGGGACACACTCTGCTCTGCCAGGGCTGCAGGAGAAGCTGCTGGCTTGCAGGTGGAGGCATGTCAGGAAAACTGCCAGGAGAGGCATTAGGCAATGAACAACAAGCAAAGAAGAGTGCAAAATGCCCAGCAGCTGCAGCAGGAGCAGTGTCACAGAGCCAGCTGATGTCCTACATCTGCTGTGGGTTGCAGTAACCCCAGCTCCTCCTCTGCTTTTCTCTGCCCACATCTCACACCCCCACGGGGCTGTGGCTGGGATTTGGAAATCTTAGGGGTAGAACTTTTGTCTTGGTTTGCTCTGGTGTGTGATCACAGGCCCCTGGGAATGTTTAGCCACAAGCAATGACCAGTTGCCCTTGGTCTGACCCAGCCTGTGGCTGCCAAGCAGCATGACAACACATCACCTGGAGTAGCTGTCACCTCACAGACTCTTCCTGTAGCCAAAATCTCAGCACTGGCAGAGACAATGGATGGAAATCAATGTTACACATTCCAGACACGTGGTCAAGCAGCCTGTGCCACCATGACATGGAGAAATGGGCAAGGGGACAGGCTGAGTGGCCACAGCTCTGCTTTGCCCACAGGCCCATCCTCACACTCCTCCAAAGAGCTCTGGTCTGAAATGGGGCAATCCAGGCCTTCTCTAGTTTGAGTTCTGCTAAAGAGCAGATTGAGCCAGATCCTTGTTTCTGCCAGCTCTTCTCCACATGTTTTTTGGGAGGCTCATGAACATTCCTAGGGCAGAGAGGAACCCATGGAGACAGACACTTGCTGTTGACCCTGCTTGGAGCTGGAAGTCAGAATTAAATACTCCAAAGATCCCTTTCAGCAGGTTGTCTAAATTATCCTACAATTCTAATAGCTTCCCATTGATCTTCCACCCCATACTGCCACCCTTGGCAGGAAAAGCCCACCCCAGTGAGGACAGGGGCACTTGGCAGCCCTTTGCCCACAGTTTGGGCATATGAGGCAGAGCTTTCATCTCAACCCCTGCTGCTTCTACAGCCTCATGATTTTTTATCAAATGCTAATGGTTTAATTCCTTCTCACATATGTAGAAACCTTGCCATCAGTCTGAGCCTTTTTTCTTTTTTTTGGGGGGGGAGGGGGGTGGTTTGTTTCTTTTTAACTTTACAATAATTTTAATTTTACAAGTTAATAAATCAATTCTTCTTCCGTGCTCTACCTCATACCTCCTGTCTGGGTGTGGCTCTAAGCAAATGAGACCCTTGAATGAAAATTCACTAATTCACTTTTTTCTTTTTCTTTCTTTTTTTTTTTTTTTTTTTTTTTTTTTTTTTTTTTTTTTTTTTTTTTTCTTCAAGAAGTGCTCATGTCTCCTCAGCCTCAAATATTTCATGCAGGTTGTGCCATGTATTTCACAAGCTAAGCCAAGCAAAACACTGCCTTCCATATACACTGCAAAAAGAAGTTTTTCAAGCTCAAAGCATTTCTGTCTTTGGCAGATTCTTTTCTCAAAGCATACCAAAGAAAAAGTATGGAAATGAAACACAAAGAGTGGTTAAAATAATATTTTGGGTAGAGATGAGCCCAAAGCAAACCCCAGATTTGAAAGGCAGATACCCCCCTAGATACCATGCCTAAAATGAGGAGGTTTGTTGTGCTACTCAGAGAGCAACTGGAAAGCATTGCAGGTCTCCCACTAAGTTTAATTTCCTAATTGAACTTATAAAAGACTTAACCCATGCCAGTCCTCACAGCTAACACAGATCCTTTTCCATTTCTATCATAGATTATATTTACCCAGGCTGGCCCTGTGTGGATCAGATGGGGGTGAAGGGCTGTGGGGGCAGATGGGGCTCTGGCATGGCAGAGAGGACCCACAAGGCAGAGGGGCTCTGCTGAACCTGGGCAGGGGACCCAAAGCTCCCCTGGATCTCAGTGTGGGTATTTCTGCTGTTTGCATCCAGCCTGGCACTGACGTGGGCACAAACTGCGGTAATTTGGGGTTTCAGACCCAGCATTTAGGACTGGCTCCAAAACTCGAATGGAAGAAATTTGGGAAAGAGGCTTTTAAGAGTTTAATTTGAAACAGAAAACCCATGAAACTATTTTTGCCATGGTCTTTAATTGAACTATTTTTTTTTTTAATCCTCTGGTATGCCCAGGTTCTTCAGGCATCCAGGAGCAATGTCTCAGTATTAAATAGGACACTTTATGCTACAGGAGTGATGAATGACTGACAAACTCAGCTCCCTGTGAACCTGCTGTTCTGGAGAGGTGAACAGCATGTCACAGCTCCCTGTGTGCCCTCAGCAGCAGCCATAAGAAAAGCTGACTTTAAGGAAAGCCTCTTTTAACAGCAGATTTCAAGAGGATAATTGCACCTACTAATCTATAAATACTCTCAGAATCTGATAATGCAAGTCTTAGAGGCATCTTTACTTTCTGTATCCCAACAGAGAGTCCATGTATGTGGCTGGAAATAGGACAGTTTAATAAAGTGTATTTTACTCACTAGTTTAATATTTTTATAAATCTTAAAATAACCTTAAAAATATTTGTCCTAGTACTCGACAGGATTTGGGCTTGTTTTTCTATCAATTTAGTGGTTGTGACACAGGTCTTAAAATAGAGGGGGAGGGAGAGAGTTGTTTTTCTCCAGAAGCTGAGTGTGTATCCAGCACACCAGCCCCAGTGCACAGAGCTCCTGCCATCATCAGCCAAAACCATCCCAGAGCCAGAACCAACCTTCCCTCCAGATCAGGATGGACATGCCCTGGGCTCTGGCCACTGCTCTGTTCCATCCTGTACTGTGCCACAGCTGCTCCTGTCTGGTACCCACAGCACAGGCACCTGGCCAGCCAAATCCTCCTTCAATAAGCCAGGTAGCCAAACCTCTGTCCCTCCTCCCTAAAACAAGGTCAGGACTTGGCTAACATGCTGAATGCTCAGTGAAGCACTTGCTGCTAGGCAAAATGAAACCTCTTGGGCATGAAGGGTCCACAGTGCAGGAGAAAACTTATTTAAAATCCCTTTTTTCATGTGAATTGTCATGGTTTTAATGTTTCAGGATGCTGAATCTTTGCCCATCACAGCTTGACACTTGTTGGTTGCAGGGATCATGTCCCACCTTTAATGCATAGAGCTCACCCAGCACAATCCCAGCTCTGCCCCAGCAGTGGTGCCAGCATCTCCCTGCTGCCCTCACCAGATTCTTGCTGCCACTGATGCACAGGGACAGATTCTTGCTCCTCTCAGCCTTCCAAGCAGTTTTGGGAACTGCAGGCATCCATGCTCAAAAGCAAACTCTGGTAGGTAGTTTTGTAGCAGAGAATGGTCCTGGATTCCATCAGCAACAACTTCAGACTCAGTCACCTTTCAAAAAGACAAACTCCATGAACACTGCTCTCATATACATACATGCACACACAAAAACAGTTATTAGCTTAATAGGGTGAGTATCAAAATGCAACAATAAATTATCTGACATCTTTATTACTTAGAATGACTGATTCAAACAAAGCTAACCCTTTAATTATGTTTATATAATGTAATTTGGCAGAAGTCATAAAGCACCCCTTTGGCAATGCCAGATTAAATATTTTACATTTGCTTGGGCAGCACATTACAAGAGTGGAAGTGGTGTTTTTGTCCAATGCTCTGGAGCAGTGACTGCAGAAGTGTGGGGAAGAACAAGGGCATAGAGGTCCTGCCCTGAAGGAATTGTCCTGAGATCCAGGGACCCTAACCCCATATTCCATGCTGTAGAGCTCCCCTTCTCACCCTCACATCCAGGAGGATGGAACCACTGCCCTTTGTGGTTTGCTCTTGGTGGTGGGGTTTTCTGGGCAGCTCACCTTTCTGCCCACTGCAGCTTCTCTGAGTCCTCCTTCTGTGTACAACGGGAGAAAGGGTCCCACTTTATGCCACAAACATTTTGGCTAATGGTCCTTGAGAAAGTTCATACCTTAATTTCAGAGAGAGGATGAAGCTCCATGAGCTGTTCTGCAACAGGGCATGGGACAGAGAGCAATATCTGTGTCCAGATTCCCAGAACCCATTTTCCCATTATTCCTAAGTATGTTCCCAAGAAAAATGAGTGTTGGTGTCTGGGTCCCTCTGTAGGAAACTCCCCAAGATCCCACATTTCAAGCTCCATGGCTCTGTTCTTCACTGTTGAACTAGAAATGCTTGTTGCCTGTTCCAAAAGGATGCAAATAAACACAGCCCCACTCCCAGAACAAGCCCCATGAAGCTGCCCCTCCACTGCCAGCACATCAGGAACACAGAAGGAGGTGGAGTCAGAACTGATGCCTTGGAAGCCTAACCTGAAACAGAGACTGGACAGAGCTAGAGAATAAAGTAGGTATTTATTGAAAGGCCTTTAGGGTACACCTTGGGCAGGACAGGAACTTGACCAAGGCTGCACTCAGGGTGGACTAAGAATAGTCACAGAAATGGCTGACTGGTCACGGGATATTACATTTTTATAAGTTTGGTCCATTTGTATATTGGGGTTTAATTGTCCATCAACAGCTCCAGGTTGTGAGGTCTCATCTTACCTGTTCCTCTCTTCAGTTCACCTTTGTTTATGCTTTTGGGCCTGAAAGTTGTCTTGGTCCTCAGCAGGAAAGGATTTGTTTTGTCTGCCTGCTCTGTGGAGAGAGTTTACTGACACTTGATATGAGGCTCAGAACTGCACCTAAGCAGCACAGAATCTGCAAATATGAAAGCTAAAACTTAAGGCATCAGAACAAACCTCCTCGAGCTCCAGGATAGCCCCTTTGCTGGCCACAGACTGGTTGCCCTTCCTGAGGGGTTTTCCATGAGTGACTGCCACCATGTTGGGATCTCAGTTCCCTCTCAGCCCTCTGAAATCCTCGTGCCTCCTCTGACCATGAGCACCTATTCCAACAGATCTAAGTTCTCCACTGCCAAGGACCCTCCCCACCTCAAGGGTCTTCCAGAGAGGTTTCTCTGACGTGGTTCTGCTGCTACAGTGGTAGCACAAAGTTGATATTCATAAGCAACCACAGCACAGTAGAATCCAGTGCAGGGAGAGCGTGGTTGTATCTTTCTGCAGCCAGTGGGATGGAAAGCTGCATTCAGAGTCTGCTGGAGCAGCCAGCATAAACTTCCTGTACCCAAACTACTTTGCTTAAGTTCAAACTGTTTCAAACACACACACTTTGCCCAGCATACTCTTTGTATAATGTAAAGTAGGTATCAGTTTCAATTGCCCACTATGAACATCAATCTGGATGCTGCAAGAGGTACCTGTTATAATTAAGTCTCTTCACTGTTATAATTAAGTGATGTTTGTGAAGAAATCAATAATGAATGAGGGTGCAGGACAGACAACAGGAACCTGAACTTTTTCAGTAACATGTGGAGCCAAATGGTATAGACTTATAGATTCAAAATTAATTAAAAACAAACAAACAAAAACCCACCCACCCCAAAATAATTCAAGTGGTCCACAAAACAAAACAATTCAGAGCAGAACTTTGACTAATGTAAAGAGACAAGACCTTTGGCGCACTAAGCAGAGCAGTTTACAATTTCTGGAGTATGTCATGTTTGCATCAAAGTGTTTTAATTACAGAATGAATAAATCCATCCATCTAATTTCTCTGAGTTTTTCAAAGCACTTTCCCTTTTTTGCTTTCATATAAATTACGGTGTGCAAAAAAATAAGTCAATTAAGAGAGAATAGGCATTATGAAATACTTCCCTTTGCATAAGCACACAGGCTTGCAAATCTCATTGAAATTCTGTTGAGTTGCATTGCCCACACAACTTGCAATCTCAGTGAAAGCCACACAAAAGGCTTCCCTGCCCATTGCTTACAGGAGCGTTTTGGGAGGGGGCACACATCGCTAGGCAGGAAGGGAAGCAGAGACAGGAGTGAAATGCAGTTTGTTGAGCTAATAAAACAGCAAGGCTTCCATTTGTTTCCTTAGTCCTATAGAGCTGTTCCTGTTTAGGACTGGCACGCTCCACTGTTCACAGAGCTGGTACAGGGATTTTCACTGCTGACTGTTCAAGCTCATGGGCTGGTTGTGTTTTAACTATGAGAACCTTTCCCAGCCATTATTAATGGCAGTGGCTTAATTCATGATTTAAGAGGTTGATATATGACAACAAAGGGACAGAAAGCCCTAAAGAGACCTGCTGTACCTGACTAGCTAAACTCCTCTAGAGATTACAGCAACCCCAGAAAAACATGAAATTCATCTAAATGAATTCAGGGGATTCTGAAGTTTGCAAGGCGTTTGGCCAAAAGCAACCTAAATATTTTCATATTCCTTTACATAAAGTTACCAGTACTGCCTAATTACATGAGTAATAAGAGACAACAAAGTCTCCTTCTCACACATTCAGAACACTCTTTCATGCAGTGAGGAACAGTATATATAAAATAATTAAGACGGACATCAATGAAAGCAAGAAGGGGCATGAGCTTGGAAAATCTGCCAAACCATTGGGGCTTCTGGCAGAACACCCTGAATACCTGGGATCTGCTTATTCAAATGTGGGCATCAAACTTCTCCAGGGAGGCAGCCCAGGCAGGTCAGCAGTCACACAAGACCACAGGACAGCAGCTGCCTCCTGCTGCTCTCACAGGTGAACTTCCCACTTCAGTTCCAAGGCAGCTATGGCAGAGAAACTGAACACAGATGAGACAAATTCTGTAAAAATACCTCAGGAAAAAGGGTATCAGAGATTCCCATGCTCCTGTCTCAGGAAATGGGGCTGCTCCAGCTCCATCCTGCCACTTCTAGGGGGCCCACAGACCATTTCTGAAGACACAGGCATATACAGGTGGGAAGAAAAGCTCAGGTGTGCACTGTTTCCACCTACCCCAAATATTCAGATGAAGTGAATGAGGAAAAATCTAACTTTACTTGGTTAGTGACCTCTGACCATCATGGCTGTAGCTGTTTAATGCCTCTCCATCCATGTGCAATGCAAATTCTTTGAAACCTACTGAAGACAAAGGATACCTTCTGCTCAGCAGAAAGGGCTCAGTACCAGCTCCAAACTGCTCTTCTTGCCTCTTGGAAATCCTAGTTTAGTCCTTCACTGTTTTCAGTTTACTCTTTCACTTTTCTCCTTTGAGGAGGAAAGAGAAAAGGGGAAAAGGGTTCAAACTGGATCTTTAGCCGATTTCAGAAGGACAATGATAATTTACAAGAGGGGATAACGCCACCAACAGGTAAACTCAGGTTTTTTGTGATTTGCACCGGGGATGAGGTTCACCATCAGCCTCCTCAAAGCAGGTGACCTCAGGGTGGTTTATTTCTGAACCTCACATTTACACCAGAGTAACAGGAGAAGGGGTAATCTTCTGCGAAACCTCACCTTTGTGTGGTGGTGTACCTGGGGATTGGGTGAAGCCTCCTTTTTAGGAGAAAAACTAAGAAAATGAGTTCTCCTTTCCACTAGAAGACAGCTCCTTTCCACAGGAGCAAGGCAGCCCCAAGTAAGAGGAAGAAGTGTTGAGCTGCAGCTGAGCTGGTGGAGGTCACAGGAGGAAACTGGGCCACTTCTTTGGGCTGTGCAATCCCTTCCCTGAGCAGTCACACACCACCCTGGGCTTCCAGTGCAGCCTCAGGAGAAAGACCTCCCATGCAGCAGAACACAGAGCCCAGTGTCTGAACAATCTTATATTTTCTTTGTTGAGTCCTCAAATCTGTCAAGCGTCCCTTCCCCTCCTTTTTCTCCCCCAGCTCCCACCCTGTGCCCAGCTGGTGTGGCTCAGGGCAGTCTCAGGGGGGTGGTCACTCCCTGCCTGAGGCACTGGTTTGCTCCCATGCCTGCAGCCATGCCCAGCCCCAGCAGCTCTCTGACTACCAAGAGATTTGCAAACCAGAGTGATGAATTGTAGGACCTCTCCAGAGAAAACACTTCTGGCACACCCATGCAGTCTTTATGCATCTGGAATCAAAATCAGGTTTTATTTCCCTCCCTGGGTCAAGCAGAGTAAATCATCACTTCCCTGGTAGGCACAGA
Source organism: Cisticola juncidis (assembly GCA_013400215.1). Lineage (NCBI taxonomy): Eukaryota > Metazoa > Chordata > Aves > Passeriformes > Cisticolidae > Cisticola > Cisticola juncidis. The sequence goes on from VXBR01006874.1 coordinate 347,102, forward strand.
GCCTGGGCCAGCACTGCCCAGCAATGAGCCCCAGTGACAGGGACACGAACCCACAGCACTGAAAGCTCTTTCACTCACAGTTTTAGCCTGCCCCTTCTTCCCCCACCCCTGCATGTTTTCTGCTTATAACAATTAATTGCTTCATTGCTGAAGGCAGCATTTAATCCTGCAAGCATAAATTCTCACGTACAGCCATGTGATCAGTGAGGCTTGTGGGATTAAGTCCTCGGGTCCACCAAAAATTTTCACAGGAGTGTAATTATAATCAGGCATGCAGCTACATGAGTGTTTCAAGACAAGCACATGTGCAATTCCTTGTGATTTGTTGCAGTTTTTAAAATCAGAAAAATTGTTCAGGATCAAGTTTACTTGCCTGGGCAGACATGCACAGAATAAAACTTTTTCAAGAAATCACTTCAGGGGTTCTCCATTACCTAGTGCCCCTTCAAACCCCAGCTCCTTTCTGATGAAGTGCCTTTTCTCCACCAGGCTTTGTCTTGTTTTCCTGACCTGAGCACCTCCTGCCACCTTCCCTATTAGTCCCAAACTTGAAGTTTCAGCCAAAGACCCTAAAATTTTATCTGCACATCTCACTGTTTTTGTCTTTGCAGCCCAATGGGCAAATAAACACAAATATGAAGTTAAGGCTTTATTAATGGCATGTGTGTTCAATTGAGACAATCCATCAACCCTAAAAGTGTGAAGCAAAGATCTTCATGTTATCTCTGAGGTGACCTTCCTGGGGCAGTGCTTCCTGTGGCTCAGGAAACAGCTTCTGGTCCTCTCCTGAGGGCATGTATCTCCCATGCTTTGTTCAGATACCTTCTGATCCCCCTGCAGCTCTGGTGATACCCCAGCCTGAGGCAGCTCACTGCTAATTACAGCCCAAGCTAAAGGCAGTCAGGCAGGAGGGAATGCACAGGAGGAACTCCCACCAACACACTAGAGCTTTTCATACCAAGACCATTGAAGAAACCACTCATAAAACATGTGTTCCTCAAAGCAGGAACCTCTTCATCCAGTCACTGTCCCTTGTTGCCCTCTGCATCCCCAGCAGACACTCCTGATCTGCTACCCTGCTCTGCCACCAAAAACTTTCACATTAAACTTCCCACATCACTGTCACAACTCCTGTACTTACAGGAACCTGGCAGTGCCAGCCCACACTGTGCCTGGCCAGGTGCCTGATGCTCAAACAACCTCCCAAAGGCTTTTGATCCACGTTTGCAGCTGCTTTAGGGCATTTCCCTGTAAGGGCTGCTCTGCAGAAGCCACTGTCCTGACCCGGGGTTTGGAGCAGAGATCTCTCCAGCTGAACCCAGAGGCAATTTTGGGATGGATGAGATATTTCAGCTGGGTAGTCCCCTACTCTCTCTGCTGCTGAGAGCAGCAGCTCTGGTGGTGAACACTTTCTGAGACCTATGGCTGTTGCTCTGGGCTTTTCTGCAGCTTCACAGCAGGACCCTTAGAGTCACTCTTTCCCCATAACCCTGATGTTGGACCAGCAGATGTAAGCATGGACTATGCAGTCTGTGTTCTAGTTCCCTTCATGGGTCTCAAAAATAATCACCTGCACCACATTATGCAAAAAATCTCACAAACTGATGAGCTACTGCAAGTGGTGACTTCCCGGTAAGACAGAGCTGAAGGGGGGTTGCAGTGAGATGGGTGCTGGTCCTTTCCCTCAGGTAACAAGTGACAGGATGAGAGAAAATGGCCTCAGGTTGTGCCAGGGGAGATTAAGATCAGATATTAGGAAAAAATTCTTTATGGAAAGACTTGTCAAACATTGGACCAGGCTGTCCAGGGAGTGGTGGGATCACTGTCCCTGCACTCAAAAAGCATTTGATGTGGAGCCTGTGTGCACAGCCAGCTGCTGCTGGACTGAAACCATGGTGGCTGTAAGGAGAAACCTCCCTCTATCACACAGATTTTGCCCCCTGCTGATGGTATCACCACCAATCTGTTTCATGGGCTATGGGTAAAATCTTTAAATCAAACAAGGAGTCGACTAAGTTTGATTAACAGCAAGCAATTTGCTTAATGAAACAGAGTGCCAAAGCAGGAAATATTCATTCCCCTTACAAGAAACACAATTCTAATTAAAACAAGGGTAATGAAAGAGGAAAACATATATTTAATGTTTCTCCATCAGTCTGAAAATCACTTACTGTTTAGATGCTTTCAGATGTGTTTGCTCCCTTCAGATCACACTGGGTTTTGAATTAAAATGGACTGAGATAATCAGTATTTAAACCTCTACACAGAAGGTTTAATTCCAAATCCCCCCAAAATACGTTTAAATATCACCTCCAGTTATGCACTGCATAAAAATTTTGCTTTCTGAAAAATGGAATTATTTATTTCTGTACTGAGTGGCAGCTGCTTGCACAGTTGATTCTCCTGAGAATTTATGCCTGGTCCAGACAGAGGAAAGAAGCCTAGTATTAACCTCTTGCTCTCTGCTACTGGTAATTACCTTTGCCACAGAGTAGAGTGCACCAGGAGCAGAGAATCCAGGCAGGGCCCTGCCATCAGCAGCAAGAAAATAAATCAAGATGTGACAGCATGAAGGGACAAATTAATCACCAGGAGAGAGGTGACATGGGGAAGGACAAGAGCTATAAGTAATACAAGCACATGAGTTCATGGCCAATGCCAGCTGTGCAGGAGCTGCTTTGGTTGGCATCAGCTGAACACCTGGAATTGGGCTGGGTTTGAGGAAAAATGAGAGACAGAGAAATAAGAGCTCCCAAGACTTCTGAGGGAGGAAGACACCCTGTCCTTTCAGAGCATCTTGTCTAAGCAAGGTTCCCACAGAGAGTTAGTACCAGGGCTAGAGACAGCTCAAAGGCATCCCAGACCTTCCTCTTCTGACACAGGAATTCACTTCATCCTTTACTATTCAAATTTGTCAGAAGCATTTATACAGGAACAACTTATTGTTAAGCTTCTGCTTTTTGAAGAGAAAAAGAAGTCTGTATTAAGATGCATTACTGATATTAATAAGGAAATGTCCTAAGATAAATTACTTTCTTGGAAAGTAACATAGAGAAGGGTTCTTCCACCTTAAAACAATACATTGGGTGTGGGGAAATAAAAGAAGATCTGCTTTTTTGATTTTTTTTATTGGTTGGTTTGATTTGATTTGTTGTTGTTGTTGTTTTCTCTTCTTTTGTTTAGAGGAAGAGAGAAGGAGCAGCAGGAAGGGATTTGGCTGTCAATGGCATCTCATAGCAGGAGGTGGCAAAGATGCCTCAGCCTTCCCTTGTGACATTTTGGTGAGCTGACATGTTTGGAAAAAAAGTGAAATGAATGTAGTTGCTTCCCAGAAATAATCTCCCAAGGTTTTATCTTTAATCTCTTTCTGTCCATGCTGTGATATGAACTACATGGAGAAAATCCCGAGGTCAGCACTGCAGCATTTGGCCGATGCCAGGGTGTGTGACCACATCCCATCCCCACTCAGCAGAAGCATCTCCTTTCCTGCAGGAGCTGGCTTTGCTCATGTCCTCATTGCTGCCAAGCCACAGTGGAAACACCCACACTGGGCTGCAGGTCTCTCCAGCAGGGAGGACACAGGCACAAAGCTGGGGTATTTCAGCAGGAAGGGGCAGTTTGGTAGTTAGGGAAGAGAAATCTCTTCTTTGCTGGAAAAAGTGAACATGCACAACTGGGCTTGCTCAGCTCCTCTCCCCTTATCCTACCAAGGCAATAACAGGTTAGTTTTTACACCACCAAGATGTTTGTTTCTGGTTTGGTTTCTTGTCAAGCCCTTGAAGACAGGACACACTTAGATGTGGTGAATGGCAAATACCATTGATCATTGCAAGGATAGAAACCACATAAAATGGGGGAAGCAGAAACATGGCAACAACTGAGTGAAGAAAAACCATTGGACACCTGGAGAACAACAGGGCCAGGATCCATGGAGAGGCCAGCAGGGAGCCAGCCTAATGTAAGATACAAAAAAACCAAACCATCCCCTGAAAAAAACCAAAACACCAAAGCCAAACATAGAACATTTTGGGCAAGATTCTCACTTTCTCACTTTGGTTTGTCTGCCACAGCACTACTGAGATCAACATCTTTCAAAGTCCTAAACATCACACAATGGTTTTGTCAGTATTAGGTCTTGGGAAGGTTTTGTTAATAAGGAATGGGAGGAGAGGTGTTTCTAATTATTATTAGGTTTTTTTGTTGTAACTACTTTGATGAACCCATCTCTGAGGAATAGAAGTCCCCCTGGAAGCTGCTATGAGCTGAGAAGCTTGGAGCCAAAATCACAAGGCATTTCAGAAAACTTCCCATGAGGAACACACATAGTTCCACAGTGGAGAATACACCAGCCATTAATTATGGCTAAAAGAGTATGCAGAGGTAAAGAAATCCATCTCATTGACCTGTGCCCTGCTCCAGGAAAATATTTTTTACTCTCTCTCCAGCTTGCAATTTGATTTTGTGGAATCAGAATCCTTCCAGACTCCAGCTTTCTATGCTCTTCCCCCTGGTTCTTTTGGACAGAATTACAAAATGATGGGGTTAACAGAGCACGGAGCAGCTGCAATCTATTTGGATTTCACTGAGGGACTCGATACTGTCTCCTGAAATCTCATGTTCCAAATTAATTCAAGTTGGCTCAGGCAGGAAAACACTGTCATGCTGACCAAAACACAGGGTAGTGACAGGGAGAGATGCTCTCACTGCAGCAGCAAGGGGCTGAGAGCTGCACTTCAACCCCATCAGACAGCCAGCAAAAGAAAAGGGGACTCCAAGGAGCACTGACAGAAAGTCCTAGATGCTGTTAAAATAAAAGGGGGTTGCATCCAATTGAGCAAAGGTCAAGGGAGTGATGAATTGATGGTAAAACAAGTCAGCTTTTCTATAGGAAGGGAAGGGAAGGGAAGGAGGGTTGCATACCTGTGCTGGGATAGAAGAGTTCATAAGTGTAACAGAGGGGAAAAATCCAGCAGGCAGCAGTGTTAATATCATTGCAGCCACCCTGTCTTCCACAGTAACAGACATTTTAGGATGGAATAATCCCTGCTCTCTTCCAGAGTGAAATAATTGCTCTGGAATACACTCCCTCAGTAGATTCAGAGGAGCAGCAGCCCCAGAGCAGGTCCAGCAAAATAGAATATTCTGGGCAATTTTGATTGGTAGACAAGACCCAAAATTCAAATACTCTTGATCCATAGGCAGAAAATTCACTTGGGAACAAGGAAAAGGAGTTTTGTAGCTGATGTAACCAGCAGTCTGCTCTCCTTATTGGTGCCAAAATCTATTGTCCCATTCCACTGGTCCTAAAATCTAGGGAAATTTGTTGCTTTGATAGGAGAGGATTTGATTATGGCCAGTTTTCAAGGGGGAAAAAGGCTTTTTAGATGTTTTTATATGGCTTTTATGTGTTCTTCACACACAGTTTCCAAATTCCTCTGCAGAAAATAAAACTACAAGAACTTCCCAGGCATGTCCTGCCCGCTGTTTTCCAGGCCATGTACAACAGTCTTGCCTTTGGATTTTGTGCTATTTCAGTTTTACAGTATCCCATGTGAAGTTCTTCATCCTCCTCCTCCCTCTCTTTTGGGAGAAAACCACTGCTGCCCTGGAGGAGCTGGTACCTTTTCCTGATCCTGATTTAAAATATTCATGGAATGCAGTGACAGGCACTTCCCAGCTGGCTGAGGAAGTCGATTATTCAAATGGCTTTAAAAATGGTTTGGTCAATCAGCCATAGGTGTTCTTCCAATAACCTGTTGGTGTCTCATCCAAAGCTCACAAAAACAAATAAACTCTCAGCTCCATCACCTCCCTGGGTTGAGCTGTGTGTCTGGGAGGAGTTTTGGTCACCTGGTACAGGAGATTGCTCCCATCACTACTTTGAAGACTGAGCTTAAGCCTGTTTGAATTCACTGTAGGAGTAATTCCAGTTTCTCCTTCCAAATCCAGAAGGCTCCTACCCATTCCCTTCGATACCAAGGTAAGAAATTTGGATGAGGCAGAGCTGGGATGCAGGGCAGGGTGGATCCCCCCTCACACAGCAGAGCAGGGATCCTTCACAGCCAAGCCCCCTGTGCTGTGTCTGTCCCCTGTGTTGCCCTGTCTCATCACTGCTGCTCACAGCACTCAGCCCTCACTACACAGACATCTCCAAGGTGGGAAAAACACAACATTAAAACCAGCCTGATTTCGAGTTTAGTGCCAGCTCCATCACCAGCCAGTCACTGGGGATGTGAGACAGCCTTCATATCCTCCTGCCTAATGTGAAGCAGATGTCTTCTGTTAATGAACCATTTGCTAATTAGTAACCACTTCATTTTCCTTCCATCAGTTTTCTCTCTAGTTCAGACACAGAGAGGGCAGGCTGTGTAAATAAGGCAGTTCCCATAGAAATGTATTGCATGTAGAGCATTTCAAAAGCACTGAGGTAGGAAGTGAAGCAGGACAGTGCCTCTTAAAAGATGGGACACTTGACAGGGATGTGGGACATGTCACTCACCCCTTTGCACGGATTTTGACTCACCAGGTAGCTTTAGCCTCTGTATTTTGAATTCAAATCCTTGTTCATGCCTTGTCTGTTCACATCATAAATGCCAAACAGGGGGCATGTCTCCAGTTTCAGTGTTTAGCAGAAACAAACTGTGATATTTTCTACCACCAGTGAGACTGTGATAGGGCAAAGCCTTACAGCAGTGACTTTACAATCCTGTGACTCTGCATATAGGTGGTAAAACTCAGGGTCCAGAGACAAAAAAATTATTCACAGTAAACATCCCTTTTTCCTGGTGGGGGTTGCAATGCATCTGGGCCAACCCTCAAAACAACAGGCTGCAGCCCCTGATCTGTTCTGGCACAAGATCCTCTCCCTTTGCTCCCAGGATGTTTGAGTGGGAGGGGAGAGCACCCAGCAGCTGGGACACACCACCCAGGACCCCTGGACTTGGGACCTCTGAGTTCTAGTCCAAAATGTTACATCCCAGTTCAGTCAAGAAAGATTATTTTCCTCTGGGCTCTGCATTAAAAAATACAATGATGCTTATTGATTAATTATAGGAAAGGGATGACATTTAAATTCTCTTTGGGTCCCAGCCATCACATTGCATCTTTCTGGTAGTTTCCCAACAGAAACAGATTCCTGTTCTGGCTGCCTGACTCTCCTTTCCACTTTCCCCCTGATACTAAGGGATACTAAAAGCCTAAAAAGCTATAGCCAAGCTAATTTTGTAATACACTGGAACTCTCCTTTTGCATCATCCTGAGGGGGACTTACTCTAATGTGGTTCTTGGAAATAACTTCTCCCCTCATAAAACACCCCAAACTGTAAACCTTCCAATGAACTCCTTACTTTAAGGCATTTTGAGGTTTTATTTTAGTAATCATCACAATAAACAACTCCAATCTTTACAGAGCTTTTCATCCCCAGGGATATCAGAGTGCTTCAAGCCACTGCACATCAACTAGAGACAGGGATGAATCCACTGCCCTGTGAGAAGGTGGCTGTTCCAGGGCTCCAGCCTGCCTTGCCATTTTGTGAGAGAGAGGCTTCAGTGAGAGAGGGGAGCAGCATCTCTGCAGCTCAGCTGGTACAGAAGTCCTGTTTGGATGCTCAAGCCTTGCCAAAGCAAGAATGGTACATGTCCTCCAATTGTGCAGCATGAACTGGAACCAGAGTCCAGTAGCTGGTTACCAGGAAACAAGATATTAATTGATGGGTGGAAGAAGTAACAGCTAACAGTATTGACTACCTGTGATAGGAGAGAGAAAATGGACACAAACTGCAACGTGGAAAATTACAATTAAATATAATTTTTTTTTTTAAGTCTCTATAAATGTGATTAAATGAGTTGTCCAGAGGGCTTGTGGCATCTTCATCCTGAACTGAGTCCTTGAAGGATGAAGCCTTGAGCAACCTGGTCTTGCTGGAACCTGCTTTGTGCAGGGCACTGGATGGGAGAGGTCCCCTGGCCTCATCCCAAATTCTTCTCTGGTGTAGCCTGGCGCAATAACTTAAAGCAGGAGTGGTGTTGGGTTAAATTAACACATCAGCTGCTGAGTTGCAGCAGCTGTCACAGCTGTGAGCTACAGCAACCTCCAGCCAGCACCAGAAACTGCAACGCCTCAAGTTGTGCTAGTGAGAGTCTGTGGAGACCTCACTGTTCTGGTAATTTCACTGAAAATTAAGATGATTGCTCTTGTCTCATCCCAGCAATGTTGAGGAGAATGGAGCACTGGGCCCTGTACAGCAAACATTTCCAAATGTGGGCGTTCCCTGCCTCCAGTCCCACATTTTCGGGATCAAAGCCATTCAGTGCTGTTAACCCTTCCTCGCAGCAACAACCACGTGCGGTTCTCTTTAATCCAAACCTGCTCCAGTTCACGGGGTCTAGGGGTGAGGAGCAATGCCCAAACCTGGCTTCAACACACTGCACTTCAGACCTCATCAACACCCAGTGTAGCCACCTCTCTTATCTCATATCCAGCTTTTCCAGGAAGCCACCCCAAAAGCTCTTTTGGGGCAGACAAACGGCATCACACTGCCCCACTTGGATTGGAGCCTCCCACAGCTTCCAGAGGTTTCTCCATCAGGCTGCAGCCTCACCAGCTGCTGCCTCCTCTAGGAATTTGTGTACTGGATCATTCCTTCTTTGCTCACATCTTGCTGATGGCAGGTTTGTGGTTAACTCCTGAAAAGCAGCTTTTCCTCCCCAGGGAGGTGTGCACCCCATGCAAGGAATGACAACTAGACCTCAGGTGGAAGACAGCAAGGCAGGGAGACTCCAGCACTGCCTGGGGGATACTTCAATAGTTAATATGCAGCTTGCCACTTTTCAGCTCACACTGACACCCAGGAGGCTGCAGCATGATGTAAAGACTTGGTAGCTCGACAGCAGCTATAGGCAAAATCATTGCGTACACTGAGTCTTCCAGGGCTGGGAGCCAGGGAGTGTGGAACTCAATATGGAAGATATCACTGTATTTTTTGTTGGTATCATTATGTTTTATACTCTGTTTCATTACAGTCTGAAGATACTTTTTAACCCACTGTTCTCACTGTGATCTGCAGTCACCCAATTGCGATGTGATTCTCATCCCAAAGAAAGCCTCACTAGGATCCAGGCTTGTATTGGACTTAGTTCAAGGACTTAGTAATTATTCATAACCCTCAGGTACCACTGGGAAGAAAAAAACCTAACAGGCCCTATGGCTGTGAGACCTTTTCAACAAAATGCAACTCTGAGCTATTGAGGCAACATTTAACTCTCTTTTGCAGGGTAGGTAAACCTGAGGCAAACAGTGTAAGTATCTACAGATCAGACAAAAACCCTGGAACCCAGTGACTTTGGACAGATGCTCTTCTGCACAGCATTTTCTAAACTGAAGTTACCAGCTCTGTTAAATAAACTGAAAAATCTCGTTATAGTACACATCTAGAAAACAAGTAGGACAGAAAACACAAGTGGTGAATGAATGATGAACTTTTTTTTTAGAATTTCACTCCATGTAGCATAAATAGGGAACAGGTCATTTTTAGCTTGTAAGATCAGTCTGAGTATCAGTACAAAAATCACATAAACATTTAAACTTAAAAAATATTTCATGGTGATAGGAATGTCATTGCTGTTGTCATCATACCAACTGAACACACTGTTTAACAGAAACTGGGGACGGGGGGGGAAGGAAATTTCCCACCAGAAAGTAATGAAAAGAAAGTTAATACAAGACTTTCAACAAATAGTTTTTGGACTTCAGCCAGGAAGCTTTTTGCTTGGACTTGGTTAAGTCTTCCTAAGGGAAGCATTATTTTATTGATGCAGAGGCTCAAGTCTCTATTTTTAGAGCACATCATAGTCGATGAGTTTAGCACTTTCACATTTGAACCAACAGTTTATTAATATTTTTTCAGGCCTTCTGTAACACCACATGGTAGTTTATTCACTTAATAATAATTTCATAAATTGTCACGCCTGTCATTAAACGGGGTTTACCCCAAATAACATCTTGGATTTGGCAAGTGAGACTCAGCTGTTCCACAGTGTGCATTAACTGTGTGACCTCCTGGTTTCCTTTCAACCCTTCTTGTTCAGTGGAGTGTTCAGCACTGTGATCAGAGCAGTCCTTGTGTGGGAGAGGAGGGAGAGCTGTGTGCAGGGGAGCTCAACAGGCTCCAGAACTGGCTAATGGGAACATCATGAAGGGTTACAAATCTGATCTAAATTTGGCCCTGCTCTGAGCAGGAGATTAGATGACCCCAGGGATTCCTTCCAGCCTGAATTATTCTGATTCTCTGATTCACACCTCTTCACCAAGCCATGAGTTTTTATAACATACCCAAGCCACTTGAAGCGTCACATCCAAGCTGCTGAATCACATCTGTGTAACCCACTCTCACCTGACCTATCATTTCATCCTGTAAGTGCCTCATAGCAAAGGAATGAGTGTGGACTTTCTGTTTTTCTAACTAACTGCTTATAGCACTGAGTATTGCATTTGTTAAGCCCTCAAGATGAGATGAGTCTGCCTTTGCACAGGAGAGCACACCAGCACCACTGCTTTCACAGCAACGGGAGGGTGCTGGGCTCTGTGGGGAGATGCAGACCCAGATGAACACTTTAATCCATCACAGATGAGATGGGTGTCTTCCTGAGGGTTTAGGTGTCACCTCTCGATGTGGAGTCACATTGACTGCTCTGCAGTCAGAGCAGACAAAAACCAGGTATGACTGAACACCTTGCTCTCAGTACTGAAGAGTTAAAAAGCAAATGCTGCACTACCAGCGCAGAGGGGAGGGCTCTGGGGAGGGCAGGACACAGGTCACTGATGACAGTCAGGAAACTTTTGGAATAGCTGAGCAGGTCTGGAGTTACCCACAGTAAAGCAGCCCATAGTAGTCCCACAAAAAAAACATTGTCAGGGGCTTTTCCACCAAGCCAATTGAATAGAAACCAGCATTAGACAAATTCACTAGAGACAGTTTGGCTTTTTGTTATTTGATTTTCCATGGGTGGGGAGTTAATTTATTTTTCTGTTTTTAAAGACTTTTTCCCCTCCTCAAGAAAACCTCCACAAACCACAGAGTGTTAGCAATAGCAATAAATGAGCACAAGAACTCACCAAAGGTTTGTGGTGAATTCTCTTTCACTGTCAAGTTTTAAACTAAGATTGGAGAACTCGGAACTGAGGCTGTGTTTTAAAGAGGGATTAATTCTGGGAAGCCCAGTGTCTGATTATACCAGGTCATTTGAGCAGATAGCAAGATTTATTCTGGTTCACAAGAAAAGGTTATCTTGTTGACAGAGAGATGAAACATGGAAAGAGGGAGTGTGGGGTCACTAAGCACTGAGGCAGAACCAGCCACACATCCCCTTGAGAAAACAGAATCCTCAGGGGGAGGAATGAAAGATTTGAGAAAAAAGACCCAGCCATGTGCAATTACAGCTCAGAAAGCAAATCCTGTGCTGGGCTACATCAAAAGCAGCGTGGCCAGCAGAGCAAGGGAGGTGTTCCTGCCCTCTACTCCTCTCTCATGAGCCCCACCTGCAGTGCTGTGTCCAGCTCCAAGGTCCTCGCCACAGGAAGGACATGGACCCGTGGGAGTGGGTCCACAGGAGGCCTCAGAGATGCTCCAAGGGCTGGGGCATCCCTCCTGTGGAGACAGGCTAGAGAGCTGGGGGTGTTCAGCCTGGAAAAGAGAGGGCTCCAGGGAGACCTTGGAGCACCTTCCAGTGCCCAAATGAAGCTTATAAGAAAGACTGGGACAGACTGCTCAGCAGGGCCTGCAGTGATGACAGAAGGTATAATTGTTTTCGATTAAAAAGAGTGGATTTTGATTAGACATAAAGTAGGTTTTTAGCACTTAGTGCTATGGTCTCATTGAGAAGGTGATGACTGGTTAAAGGTTGGACTTGATGATCCCATAAGTCTTTTCCTACATAAATGACTCTGATTCTGTGATACCAGGAGCGTGGTGAGGCACTGGAACAGGTGATCCAGGATGCCCCATCCCTGGAAGCGTTCCAGACCAGGCTGGATGAGGCAACCTGATGTAGTGATGGTGATCCTGCCCGTGGTGGGGGATTGGAACGAGGTGATCTTCCAGGCACCCTCCAACCAAACCATCCCGAGAGTGCGTGAGCAGAGCCCGGGAGTGCCGGACGGAGCCTGGGGAGGAAGGGGATGCGGGACTCGGGCGGGTTCCGGGTGGGAGGCGACGGGCGGGATCAGACGGGATCAGATGGGGTCTGGGGGAATCACACGCCATGCGAGTGGGATGCAGATGGGATCAGGCGGACTCTGGACGGGATGCAGGCGGGATCCGGGCTGGATCAGATGGGCAGGGTCCAGGTAGGATCAGACAGGATCAGAGTAGGGATCCGGGCGGGATCAGACGGTATCAGGGCAGGGATCCGGGCTGGATCAGATGGGATCAGGCTGGATCAGATGGGCGGGATCCGGGTGGGATCCGACGGTATCAGGGCAGGGATTAGTGCAGGAATCTGACGAGATCAGATGGTCTCAGACAGGATCCATACGGGATCAGACGGTATCAGGGCAGGGATCCGGGCGGTATCAGGGCAGGGATCCGAGCGGGATCAGGCGGGATCCGGGT
>VXBR01006874.1:359725-391447 GCA_013400215.1 Cisticola juncidis
CGGGCGGGCTCGGCGCTGCCGGTGCCAGCGGGATTCGGGCGGGACGCTGCTCCCGGGGCCGGGACACGCAAATTTATTCTCCCTCTGCTCTCCTGAGAAACGCAGGGGTCGTGTCTGCTTCACCCGCCACCGTGGCACCTCGTATTCAAAGTCGAAATGAGGTTTCAAAGCTTTTTCCCCGCTTTCTCAAGGTTCCAGCAACAGCTTCAGGAGGAGTATGGTGGTATATATATAGCTATGATTTTCAATTTCTCTATATCATATATATTCCTATTATCTTCTCTTGATTGAAGATGTGTTTACAGTCAAAAAATTAAAACAAATAATATGATAGCCTCCCACTCCCTCCAAGGCAAATTACACAGAAGAATGAACAACTAAAATGTTCACTTCTCCCTGCCTATTTCCAGTCACTGTTACAAATATTCCTTGAGCCTGGCTAGGTGAACTATTTTCCATGTCAGATTTCTCTTGACGACAAAGCTACAAATTATGTACCAAAAAGCACAAAAAGGTACAAATAAGGGGTTCTCTGTTAGTGCTTTCTCCCCTGCCATTTATTTGAAAATGGCTTTTGGGTTCACACCAGTCCATTCTTGAATTTGAAAGTCCAAAACCTATATAGCCAAAAGGGTCTCATTTTCAAAGTACAAGGGAATTTCTGGGAAAAAGATCCCAAGTGGCTTAGGTAAAATTCAAATTAAATCACTCTGAGTAATTTAAGGATGGCAGTGTTAGTTTAATCACAGAATTTGATGGTTGCAGAAAGTAGGTCTAAAAAAGGCATGTGCATGGTTTCCTCTCAGTGTCACTCTAGATTTTGAAGACTCATCCTAGGAACGCATTTTCCACTGAAATGTTGTGGCTTATACAGCTCCTGATGGAAAGAGCATTCAGGATTCAAAGGGAAGGAGAAAAGCATCCTGCTCTGAGGAGCAGACTACACAGGGCCCACAGAGGAGCTGGTGCAGTTATGAGTGAGGAAGGTGAGGGCAGAGCTTGATGAAGGCTGCTGATTACTAGAATTTGCACAGACCAAGCACTGAGCACCATCCAGTGAGGAGTACACTGGAAACATTAATATTTCATCTCCACTTCCAGCAGGGAAAAGGTTCTGAGGAGCTGATGTGCAGCAAGGACTCCATATATCCTTCCTAATTGGTCCTGCATATTAAGTAAAGGATAGAGAAAAGGGAAGGCTTGGGGGATGGGAAGGAGGGAGAAGAAACACTTTCTGCTTTGCTCACAGCTTGGGGATTACATCTGTGGAAGAAAACAGTTTTACAAGTTTAGAGTAGGCTGGTAAGATCCTCAGGTTTTCTGCACAACAGAAAACCTATCTTTTTAATAAGACTATTAAGACTTCTCTCTCTCTCTTTTTTTTTTTTTTTTTTTTTTTTTTTTTTTATTTTTTTTTNTTTTTTTGTTGTTGTTGCTCATCTCCCAGTTGCCCTTCAGCTCCTTGCTGAAGCTCTCCTCACACTCACAAGAGAGTCTGAAAATCCTGCTTAACCAAGGACCTGAAAATGCATATAGAAAATACTATGGAAAAGCTTGGATGGCTTTAGGACTGGAGCTAAGACAAAAGGAGGGACAGAGAATCTGCAGCTGCTCCCAACATGCACGGGAGACCTGACATCTCAAATTGCTGGCTGAGCATTCCCCAAGACATAAATCAGGCCATTCATGAAGGGGCTGCTCTGCCAATATACATAGAGAGAAATTCTAGACGGAAAGCAGCAAATCTGCATTAGATCCATCTCCAGCACAGCAGAAATCCTTTACACCAGTTAGAGGAGCGAAACTGATGTTTGCAAACCACAGAAGGTTTGGCAAGGGTAAAATTGTACTTGCTAATGAGCCCCCAAAGAATTTTGACCTGTGAAGGATATATAACTACTGAGAAAGATTTATATCCAATAATACACAAAAGTGGAAGTGAACACAGGCTATGGGGAACTAGAAACATACTGTAAACATCCTCCTGGTCACATCAGCACTGAGAAATAATTCAAGAAAATAGCAAATATATAAACAGCGAGAAAAGTGAGAATCCTTAGCCAGAGAAACTCCTTGGTATGATCTGTCACTGTCTGCATTTGGTATTTAAAAGGGTTATTGCTACAAAATTCTGTACTAGGTCCTTGCAGAGACTCTGCTCTGCGGAATTTGTTGTCTGCCCAGTCACTGTCAAGGAGGTTTTATGTTACAGTGGCACAAGAACTAAGTGAGGTATTATTGATAGATTGGACATTAACTGAACACAGATTTCTCAAGCCTCAGGTCGATGAAACAACCACAAGGCTATCAATCTCTCACCGCCATTATGCAGATGTGTTCACCCTCTAAATGACATTTCACAAAAACAGTTTGCAATAAAACTTTCATATTAATCCTTTTCAGACCACAATGTCATAAAGTCAGAGGTTTTCCCAACCAGTTTTCTGCCCACCTGCAACACCAGCCTGATACAAAAGAAGATTCCATCCAGTGAAGTCACAGCAAAGTATGTTCATTATCTGCCATTAGAGGAGGCAGTTGCCATTCCCTCTGTGCATAATTGCAGACCATATGATGTCAGCTCAGATATAAAGCCGAGGAAATGGGGAAGGAGGAAGGACATTTGTTATTTACAATGTTTGCCCTCCAGAGCAACCTCCACACCTGAAGCCCTGCTTCCCAGGAAGTGACTGAGCATCGTTTGATGACAGGGAGAATAAATCTTATTTTTTTCCTCTTCGCTTGTGCATGCACAAACTTTTGATATTGCCTTAGTAAACTGCCTTATCTCCATCTACAAGCTGTTCCCATTTTCCCCTTAGATTTTAACAGCTACACCCAATTGTTATAAACATGTCACAAAGATTCATTACAGAGTATAATAACCAATATATCTCAGCAAAGAGAACAGTGGATCCAGAAGTCAGTCTCTTTCTTGGGAATTCAGTAAATATGACCAAGGACACTTACCAATGTCCACATCTAATTCACAAACTCAAACCCCAATTCCTCTGCCAGTCTGACCACCGCTGCACACCACTCCTATTCACCCTAATTAAAGAGTCATTAACAGAAACTCCTAAAGCAAAAGCTTAAAAGGAACAAGTTCTGCCACTTTTAAAGCTTTTTATTTGGTATTTGGTTTTAAGCAGAAGGAAAAATTTGCAACCCAACCTTGCTTATTTATTATTATTTTAAAAGCACGCCAAGGCAGAAGGTTATTTCAGCCACCTGTTGAAACACTTTACACTAGAGAGCAGATTCAGCATTTGCATGTTTCCCAAATCCTGTTTTAAAGCAGACAGATTACTTCCATGGACACAGCTCATCAGCATCCAGCCCTGTGCCTGGCATCTCATCTGAAGAGCAATAAATTAACACTAAATAATCAAAACCAACAGAAAAAATAATGGTGAGATTAGGTTTCAAAATGATACTTTTATTGTAACTAAACAAAGGACACAAGCTCCAATTAACATAAAAAATTTATACCGAGTTATGGCAAACACAGGACCAGTATGCTCAGAGCACAGACAAATGATTTTCAACTTAAATTTATAACACAGGCTGAAATTCGTCAACTGAGAAGCAAAACTTGGAATACATACAAAGAACAAAATGTGGGATTATTCTTTTATTTAAGTATACCCAATTATTCGATAGTAACAATTTAAAAGTATTTAAATACCTGCTGAAGTAGCTAAAGTTAAAATTATTAGCAAGGTATGCAGATATAAAGTTACAAGAAGTATTTTGGAGTTGTATAAAAGATGTAACTTTTCCCCTGGACAAAGACTATGTAAGTTACTGTCCTGGCAAGAGACTATTCTCTACCTGCATGCAGTCCTGCTGACAAACCCCGACTGAATCAGCTTTTTGGAACTTAACCTGCAGGCAGATTGATGCTCACAGCATGTAGTCAGTGATGAAAATCTCTGTGAAAACCATCTTTTGGGCTAAGATGAAACAGAAACAACACTTTCAATAAA
Organism: Cisticola juncidis; assembly: GCA_013400215.1. Taxonomy (NCBI): domain Eukaryota; kingdom Metazoa; phylum Chordata; class Aves; order Passeriformes; family Cisticolidae; genus Cisticola; species Cisticola juncidis. Next base: position 363,715 of record VXBR01006874.1, read on the forward strand.
ATAGGTCCTATAACACACTTGTTTTGAAGGGAGAAAATAAATCACATCCTACTTTACTCCTCTTCCCTGTTGCTAAATGGATTTTTTAAAAAAGCTTTTTGTGTGTTTTACATTTTCCCCCTGAATAGTTTATAGTCAAAATCTTATTTGAATCTGCAACAACCCCATCAATGTTCTTACCAATCACCTAAGTCTGAGCTCAGAGGCTTTGCCTGTGTAAGTCACAAAGTCATTGAAATCTCGCATATCCTTTAAATTATTTAAAGAAATATTTACATCTCCTGATTAAATATTCACTCAGGAATAAGTTCTGACCAGTTAATGTACACTTAGAAGTCATCCTTTCTCTGAAAGTATAGCAGCTTCTGTTTTTTTGGTCAACACCCAAGGCAACCTTATCTGGAGCTATTCCACTCTGCTGCAGTTGCCTGTATTGCCAGGACAGAGCTGCTTGGGAGGTTCAAAGTTGTGTCAAAGTGCATCACCAAGAGCTTCCTAATCTTTTAAAGCTTGCAGATTACATGTTATTCAAGTCCAGTTGTCATGGGTTTGCCTGCTTTCAACAGAAGGAAGATATTCTCCATGGAAGTCCTTTCCATGGTTGGTGTGCACGTCCTGTGACCACTTCAGGCCACAGCAGAAAGCTGGCATTTGTGACTGGCATTTAAATCAATTTTATGTAATCTGTAAAGATTTCACAATATGCAAAATTTCATGCAAGTCCAAATGTATCACAAGTACTTTAATCAGAATATTCTTCATAAAATAAATTTTTTTAAAAATCAGCTGTTTTTGGCTCCCTTCTGATTTAATCCAGAGAATTTAAGTGAACAGTAAACACAGAGCAGCAGCAAAGTGTTTTAAACTCCCAAATACTGCGTTCAGCCAATTTACCTTCAGGACAGTTAAAGCTCTGTAAAACTTTAATCAATAAATATTTGAAAACAGCTTTTTCTGCTACTTCCCTGGTTTAAATCTGCATGTATTCAAGTGAATACAATTCTTAGGTTTTTGATATTCCATGAAAGGTAGCAGGCAATTTTAGAGTATCTTCACCACGTTTCAGGAATGTCAAGTAATATTCTTATACATTGTTTGAAAATTGAAAATATGCCACTGTAAAATTTTAGCGTACTTCAAAGCCCATAAATTCTAGCTGTAAATTATAAAATGGAAAATTAGTTCCTAGACTGTATTTTCGTGAAATCTGTTTTATTCTTGAATTTTCATCTAACACAAGCGTTGGCCTAAAAAAAAAGCACCTAGTGAAGTCAGATCTTCAAAAATTTACAAAGTGACTTCCATGCTGAACTCTCCAAGGTAATCTCAATTTATGAGGAAGAGAACAGCCCCCTTGTTTTGGGATATATGAACCATAAAGATTGTACTGATTTGAAATTTCAGCTTCACCACAGCAATTTCACACTTCAGATACAATTACAGTAATTCTCAGGAGGATCTTGCTGTAAGCAGCTTTCTTTGCAAACTGTACAGAATATGAACTCAGGAGCTGAACTAGACACTGACTTTTTCTAGAACTGTACATCTCACTGTACATATTGCTTTGGAAACAACTAAATACAATGGTCCATATCATGCAAGCCATGAGACTGTCAAAACTTCTCTTGTTCCACTAACTTCAAATAAGTTTGTACAAATAATTTAGCCAATCTAGATAAATAGTGCACATGGAATTACACTGAAATATACTTGGGAGTTGGTATTTTCTACAAAAATATGCTACTATGGCTAAAAGCATTAAGTACTAACTGCCCACCTCAATATCACCATGTACAGTGCCATTGTCAGATGTGCTCTCTATAATGTACACAAAATCAAGAATGGTCATTGTATATTTTATAATACTGGGTGCAAAATAAAAACAGAATAAAAACCCCAAACCACAACCCTGCTGGTTCAAGCCACACTATGTGTATTTCATATTAGATTTTAAGAGAAGTGTAAAATTTAGGCTACCATGAATTATGGAACATCCCAGAGTTAATATTTTAATTTTAAAATGTTAAAATTTACTACTAAGAAGAAATATTAATGAGAAAACCTTGACCTAGTGCCAGTACGTAGTCACACATTTAAAGACAGTGACTATAAGCAATTACAAAACCAGTAATGTCATCAAAGCACTGGCAATACCAGAAATGACTTGTTGACTGCACAGTAAGCAAAGCCATGAGATGAACATTTCTATGTACTCTGACTATACTTGGTTAATGACTTTATACCTGAGATGAAAATTGAGAGGTAAGAGAACTAGTTATGGTGTAAATAATTATCAGATGAAAAACAAGCACACAAAGAGAGCTACATTTTTAAAAATATATGCAAAAAGATCACAACTGATATTTCCCTCTTCTGATTATTTTCATTCTGCTCTTCAAACACTTGAACTCCCTTTACCATGTGACAGATGTGTTCTGAAACTATTTTAAAGGCTCCTGTGATTCCAATGCTTTAATAATTCATGGAGTTTTGAGTAGAAGCAACATACTCTACTCCCTAGTCCTATGAAATTTAAGGCACCCATAAGTAGCAAACATCATGCCAAGTTTCCATTCTAGGGAAAAATAGATCTTATTTTCCCCTTCAACAGAAAATAATAATAACCATGAATTCATAAAAGTGATCAGAATGCCACATTCTCTGTCAGTGAGGCAACAGCTTAGTGATATTTAGCTTAAAACCCCCTAAATCTATAGAGCTACTACTGAAGCCACAGAATCTTCACAAGTAGATTAGAAAATGTGTTATATTGTGGTGGAAAAGAAAGCTTGTATTAAATTCAGAAAAAGCTAAAAGGTAGAAGCAGAGCAAGGTTGGGCCCCATGTAACAATGGAAGAAAATAAATGAGAAACATTTCTCCATGATAGATACACTTAATTTATACAGCAAACTTCCAAGTTTAATGGATCACTGTACCACAACAATGAGTGCAAATACATGTTTTTGTGGGCAGGAGCACTGCTAAAGAAGCATATTCTGTTTTCATCAGTATGGAATGACACTAAATCACTTCTTTGATGAACGGAAATTTCATTCCACATGTCAGAAAATGTATCTACAATTTATTACCAGAATCAGCTCAAAACACTTCCCATAATCACAAAGCTCAAATAATATGTAGCCATTAGACACAGAAAGATATACAAGATTTTGGTTACAACTGCAATTAGCTTCAGATTCTGAAACTTAATTCTTTGCCTCTGCAGCTTCCTTGTCATGCTTTTCCTTTGCTTTCTCTTTTTCCTCCAGTTTTTCTTCTTTTTGAAGCAGTGACATTATCTCAGCAACCTGGCTGGTGCCAATATCAATATCTTCTTTGTCAATCAACTCTACAACCTACATGAACATAAAATGAAATTGAGAGTGCATTTAGTTTTTCCATGATGGAGGCATTTTCCTATAATAAATTTTGTTAAGGCAACAGAAGTATTCGGTTCTCATGTTCAAGAAAAACAGAGGTTTTTTCTTACATGGATGACAAATTCAAACCACAATCAGTACCTCACACACAGCCAGAGTATTAAAAAAAAGCTAAAATGTAAACTAAAAGACCTAGAACTTTTGACTTTTGTGTGTGCAGCACATGAAGACATTTTAAAGCATTAATAAAACAGACCCATTTGTTTAATCTGTTTCAATGGAAAGCTGAGATTCAGTACCTGTTGAAAAAGTTGTTAGGACAGTAATTTATAGGCTTACTTTTATTTCAATTTTATTTAAGAAGACCTACTGTACTACACAGGCACAAATTTAGAAAAAACTTAAAAGTAGAGGGGGTAGGCCTTTCGTAAAGCAAATGAAAAAATTAATCTAGTAAATGATTCCAAATTCCTTTAAATAGCTTTTTGTACAAATGTATTCTTGGCATATCTCCTCAAGTTCCTAGAATTATTCTGCAATATATGCAGAATTTACAAGTACATTTTATCTGTGTTGCTAAATGTGCAACGGCTGTTTAGAGCAACAGGGAAGATAATCACCACTGGGGCAGCAGAGAGGAAAAATGTGTTTCAAAGGGCTGATACTGTATTTTCTAGTTTAAATGCTATTTCTGTTTCTGAGTAGCAGAATGACTTGTGGGAAGTAAGTTTCAGAACAAATCTAAATTTACCAAGTGAAAAAGAAACAAAAACATGGAGGTGAAAGGCAGAGAAAGCCCGTGAATGTTCAGCAAAATGAGAGAACAGGACAAATCAGGCAACAAACACAAGTCATTTACAGTGGACTTAAAGGACAACTGGTGGTCTGCTGTCTTTCAAGCACAGGAAATATAGATCTCAGGGAAGCATCTGAAGCATATAAGAAGCAAGAGAAGTTACTATTTTTTACTGATATGAAAACTCTATGGATGTTATGTCAAGATTTCCGCTTAATAGTGGTAGTCGTACTCCCTCCCATTTGTAAATAATAACAAAATTACCACATTTTACAGAACTTGACAGAGACATACAGGAAAACCTACAGCTTTTAAGGTAATGTGGTAATGGACATGGATTCCCCACCTCCCCCAAAAGCAGCCATACAGACCCTCAAGATGGTGTTATGTAAGATCTATTTACAATACATACCAAAAACCTCACTGGCACCAAGTAAAGACTCTTGCAAAGGACTGCACTATGAATTTATGTCCAAAAGGGTCCAATGTTTGAAGGATGGTTAGCCTTATTTTCATAAAGCAGTCCACAAACTTACCTTAACAACATTATCTATATCAACTTTGCCATCCTTGTTTTCATCTAGTGCCTCTGCAATCCTTATCAGCTTCTCCTCTGGAATCTTCTGAAGCTGTTTCATTGCATTAATTAGCTCAGCAATGCTGATGAGATTCTTCCTGAAGAAAAAGCACAAACTCTACATGACAAGCCATTATACCAAAGCAATAAGCTTGACAAAAGGCAGTACTGGAAGCTACTACACTGCAGGATGCTTAAAAATGTATTAATTAATTATTTATAATCCTGAACAGAATGCAAAAGAAAGCAAAAAGTAATCTGATCAGTAAGCAGATTTTCATCCTACCATCAAATGTCATGCTTTTAGTTTCTGTATGTTTTATTGAACAAATACAAGTACCCAGAAGCATTTGAAATAAAGTTTTCTGTGCTTCCCAGACTGTGTATCTAATGCCCTTTGTCCCCTCACTCCCCATTTACCAAAGATATAGTGCCATGTTTCTGGCATTCTTATACATTTAGAGGCTGGCTGACAGAAAATCAATGAGTCACAGGAAAACAGAAGCTGAGAACTAATCACTTGAGCAATTGAGATGTTCTGCTAAATCAGCTTCCCTTGCTCCTGTCAAGGATCAGACTCAGAGGAAGGTTTCAGATGTTACACTCCCCAATCTCATGAAGTTCAAGCTGTTTGCTGCAACCTAAAGCCCTTGCTTTATTTACATATTATTAATTACAAAGCATAATTACATCCAGTACAAGCAGATTCTGCATTGTATTGTTAGTTTACAAATTCAGATGGTTTTGATTAACAGTTTCTCTGAAGCACCATTCATATGGCTGCCTTAATGCCATTAGACAAAATCTGCAACAAATGACCGTTTGCCCTGGGGAATGGAAAACACAGAGCTCAGAAGCAACAAAAGCAGAATCCCTATTTCTGTTTAGTTATGCTCTTTGAGGGCTGGGATACTCTCTTAATGAATCACACAAAATGGTGCAAGCATAAACCAGATTAATACAGCATTCATGATCACAAACCATGAGAATTAGTTTCACAGTTTCCACGTATTTCAGTGTGTAACAAGCAGTAAATGACCATTTAACACAGGATTGCCTGAAAGACTCTCCAATAGTATTAAGACCTGGATAAGTGTTGATAAATAAATTTTGTAATGAAACTATCAGGAAAGATTTTTCATGGAAAATCTGTGTGTTAAAAAATTGAAATGAAGTAAATCTTTTGGAGAGTGTGTAAAATTATCTCCTCGCTTCCATTAGACCCATTTCCCCACTTGTCTCCAGACGCCATAGACCCTTACAATTTTTTTCCTCCCTAACACCTTTATTACTAAATAACAACAAATATGGACATGCTCACACACTGTTGTGCACCTTCTCAGTCAATAGCACAGGGCAAAATTACTGTGTGAGGAGCATGACTGCCAGGATGATTTCACTTGTAATCCTGTTAGTGCCAGAGGCATGGGCAAGATGGTAAGATTCTAACCAGTACTTTGGCTTTCAGAACACCCTCAGGACCTGGGGAATTATACATCCTTTTTCCTTTCATCAGTTCAACCATATTTAGCCTTAGAAGAGAGAAAATCTGCAGCACAATTTTGTTAATTTTGGTTTTTTTAAATGAATTATCTCAATATTCTAAACCACAAGTTACTGACCAATTCTTTTCTAACCGCACATCAGACAAAAGCAAGCGTGAAGGTGAACAGGCAGAGACACATCCAGTGCTCCCAGGTCACTTACCCAGCAGGAGTATCTTCACCATCCAGCTTTGCATCTGTTTCTAATGTTTCCTTTTGACTCGTTTCTAGTTCCACAATAATTTTGTCTATCTGACCAATCATTCGGTTCACTCTCTTTGTCAGTCGCTTGCTTGCCTTTGACTCTTCCACTGCCTCTTCCTCACCAGTTTTTGAAAGCTCCTTTATCTCTTGCAAATCCTAAAAGAAATGGTGAAGAGAGAAAAGCTTTTGCTGGTGTGAATTTGCAAAAACAGACACTACTGACTTCAACCAGCATTCCAAGAAAGGAGCCATTTGTAGATGAAATACAAGTGCAGAGACATATAAAGACAGATGGAATTACAACAAATAGATTTTAACACTGCTGCCTTTTCCCTGCACCCCTTAAATGTTATTTTCCACACCTTTCATAAGACTGGATAAGGTTCATTTTACTTATCTTGGACGTAATACTGACATCTACACTTGCTAAGAAAGAACTGCAGCATGCAGCAGTTTGTTACCCCAGTCTCCCTGAGAACAGGAGCAGGAGCAGGATTCTCATCTGCTTGCAATTACTCCAGTGATGATAATTAGGCTTTGAACATCCTACACAAATGAGGCTCTGCATTGTCACATACAAAGTTCATTCACTCGGCTTCCAACTTCAGACTGACACACAACCAAGGAAGATAATCTTAAAATTCGTGGATCAATTCTGCTAAAAGTAAACATGAACAGAAAAGAACTCCCATGCCCCATTCTTCACCTCATTATACTCCTGGATATCATCCTTTAATTCCTCAAGCTCCTCCTTTTCCTTTGTTAGAGATTTTTTCTGTTCCTGCAGCTTGGTGCAAGCATCACTCAGCACATCAATCTCCTCCTTGGTGATTTCCTCACCCTGTACAGAAAACATGCACAAATTAGTGAAAGGCACATTTGTGATCTTCCTCCTTGTGATCTTTTTTTCCTGAAAAAAGATTTTCAGTCTTTTAGAAGAAAAGAGAAACTCAAGATTCTTTTTCCATGTTTGGAGTCACTATTACCACGTAGTCATTTTGAGGCTAATGCAAAGTTATTAAATGGTAAGGCAGTTAATTTGCTGTGGTACACAATTTTTTGTAGTGCACCAGAAATAAGTTCAGTTAATGTGATTGATTATGAGAGTTTTGGATATTCGAATTTCCATACCTAATCATCTTATTTTAGAATGTTTTACTTCATTCATTCCTGGGTTAAGCAATTAAAACAACTGAGAAATAATTCACCATGTACAGGAAAAGATAAATTACACCCCAAAAAACTGTAAAGTTTGTAAAGTTGAGCTGTAGAAAAGTTATCTTCAATAACCTCTGTAAGAATGAGGATGAACATCCACAGTTTGTGAAGTACACTTGTGTCTTGAAAAGCTGAGAATAAAACATGCACAGGCTCATTCCATCTACAGATAGTGCAAGTGCCCCCCAAAACAGGTATATTAATTTCAGTAATGCAGATAGATAAAGGAGATGGTTTGAGATATTTTGTGCTGACTTCAGCTTCTGCAATGGTGAATTTTCAATCCACTAAGTAGTTGTTTTTAACTGACAGAGTGTGGTGAGAGGGTTAAAAGTGAAGGGCAGACAAGCAATTTATCATGGTTCTCACATGAATGCTCTGAATCTTTACATTCAAAAGCATGAAAACGTGTGGTTATCCAGATTACCTTAATGCCTTCCAGCACTGGTGCTGTATCTATCAGTGCCTCTGGGTGCACTGCTGCCTCTGCCCGTGCCACTTCTGGCTCAGTATCCATTGCCACCTGGCTTTTTTTAGCTTGCAGAACAGTTGCTTCAAGATCTGCTGCTGGTTCCACCGCTTTCTAAATTTAAAACACCTCATTAGGTTTCATTTAAAACAACCAAAACATTAGCTGTATTAGCATCAGTAAAGAATGACTTATCAAAATAGAAATAGTTGCTGGAAAAGACACACACATTTTTATGAGAAGAGGTTAAAAAACTGCAACATGTTGAGTGGTTTCACAATAACATACCCACTTGTACTTAAAGAACTACTTCTGTGAGCTCGTGAGGCTTAATTCACTAATAAAGCAGGTCAGCAGCTTTTGCAGTCAAATGTTATACAACAGCATTAACAGGTTAATGACAAATAAAAAGAGCCAAAGAGAAGAACATTTAAAATATGTGGTGCAGAAAATTAAAAAAAACCCTAACAAAACCACTGCCTTTACTACAGAAAAATAAGTCTTCTCTTACTGCTTTAATTAAGAAGAGAAATCAAAGATAAGTAAGACTGAGCCAACATTTTATAGTAGACTCTTGTGTTGCAGTCAGTTTAAATATTCTCTCACATCTTCCATATGTGGATTTAAAGTCCAGCTTCTTGCAGACAATACCAGAGCAGAGGCAATAATTCACACCCTGCTAGTTTTCACATCACTTGATATTTACTTCTCAATAGTTGTGAGCAGAACTTACAGCTGCAACTTCAAGGGTTTCTTTGGCTTTCTCTGCAGCTTCAGACAATTTCTTTTCTTCATTTTCTTTTCTGATGGCTTCCTCTTCCTGAAGTGTTGCTTCCAGCCGCACTTTGTTATCTATTTTTTCACCTTCAACTTCTGCCACTTTCACTTGAGCCTCTTTGGCCTAAAAATAACAAAAGTAGTCTCAGAGAAATGTGTATATATACATACAGGTATAGCTGCATAATGTAAGCTTAGATATCCTGACTGAGATAGGTAGTACAGGTATGCTAGCAAATAAAGTCAAAACCCCTGAACGTTACCCTAGTTTTGCATTTCTCAGAAAAAAATTACTCTATTTCTTCTGAAAGTTTTCGGTTTTGGTGGAAACGTGAACTTTTCACCCTGGAATCATACATGTCTTTCATTCTCTTTCTCTCAAATTACCAACAATCTACTCTGATCATTTCCCTCCCTACATAACATCAAGTATTTTCAAGCATTAACGTCTTTACGTGGCCTGAAGCATTCACTGGTTTTTTGAAAGTGAAAGGTGTATTCTAAATCTTCTTATGCTATTACTGTCTGCTGTCATCTAATCCAATATTGCCCTGTGTTTGTTTTATCCTCATACCTCTCCACATACAACACAGCTTCTGTGTCTGAAGGTCACTCAAATAAATCTATGATTTCGTTTTCCGAGGAAAAGCAAGGAACTGAGAAGAACAAGTACTTGTTGGGATGGATTTTCAGTCATAATACTGAAAGTCAGTTACACACTATGTCCATCAATACTTACAGCACTGTCTGGTAGTGTCTGAAGAGTTGTTTTGAGCTGATCAGCTGGAGAAAGGGTATCTGGAAGATACATGGCTCTGGATAAAATAAGCAACGAAGTAGGAATTTCCTGGTTCAGGTGCAGATCTAACCACTGTAAGGGCAACACAAAAAGCAAGTCTTCAATTTCAGGATGTTTTATTCTTTTTTACAGATAAAATCAAGCAGAAGTAAATACAATTTCTTCTACCACTACTTGTCAGTCAATATCCTAGCACAGGAACTACAGACTATAGCCAGCTAAGAATTACAGCCATTGCAAGGAAATATAGGAAAATGTATATTGCTTGAAGAAATATTTCAAGAAGTATTGAATGAATATTTGAACAAGTGGTTTGTTTCACGTGCATCTTGAAATCACAGAACCATTTGGGTTGGGTTAAAGATCATCCATGTAGTTCCAACCCCTTGCCATGGGCAGGGACACCTTCCACCAAACTTACTCAGAGCTCCACTCAGCCTGGCCTTCCACACCTCCAGGGAAAGGGAATCCACATCTCTGGGTAACCTGTGCCAGTGTCTCACCATGCTTACAGAAAAGAATTTCTCCCTAACATCTAATCTACATGTGCCCTCCTTCAGCTTAAGGCCATTCCCCTTGTCCTATCACTACATGTCTTTGTGAACAGTCCCTCTCCAGCTTTCCTGTAAGCCCCCTTTAGGTACTGAAGGTGCTATAAGGTGTCCCTGGAGCTTTCTCTTCTCCAGGCTGAACAACCCCAACTCTCCCAGCCCATCTTCGTAACAGAGGTGCTCCAGGCCCCTGTAACCAACTTAGTGGCCTCCTCTAGATATATTCCAACAGAGCTTCTTCTAAACCAGGCAGCACCAAGAGACAACTGATCTACTTGGTGAAAACTTCCTTACAGCAAGATAATAACTGACAAGACAAACTTTCAAAACTGCAAACATGTTTTAGATATGTTTAAATTCAAGTATCTATCTGCATCATCAAAACATCATGGTCAAAAGGCATCAACTCACAGCTACTACATACTTACAAAATACATGTGACAAAAGCTTATTAAGAAGAAAGACTGTTTTAACCAAGCCTTACAGAACAGAATCAAAATGACTTCTTGGAATCAGGACAAAAATCAGAGCATCAGAGCTAACAACTGGAATTAGGTCTGTGTATGCAGTCCTGCAAAACCACACCTGTTTAAGCTGTTCCTTGAGACGTTCCTCTGTCACACCAAGAGCTCTCATCCCTCGGGCACGGCAAGCTGCCTGCAGTTCTTTAACAGTCAGGGTATCAACTCCCTCTTCAGCAATCATCTGCACAACAGAAAGGAAATTTGACCATGTTAGAGCTCAGAGCAGAGGCACCACCAGCACTGCACAGCCACGTGTTTTAACAGCCACTAGAGGCTGCTGTGGCAACACAAAACAGCCTCAGCTGCTCCCACAGCTCCAGCATGGCCAGCCAACCTCTAATCTGATGCTTCTTTCAGCTCCAACACGACTTATAGGTTCATAGAAATACTTATCTTTGTGACCTAATTATTTTTATTTCAAGATTAAAAAAGGTCAGTATTTTCTTAATAAATAAGGATGCTTCTGATTTTAAGCTCATCAAGGCTTTTTGTTCTAAGTCCTCAAAAACAAGACAATTAAAACAAAGAAGGAAAATGCCTAGAAAAACAAACATACATATATCCACACACACTCATTACTGTTATGTGTCAAAATTATTATCCAGTGCCTACTGAGAATGACTCACCTTGTCATCTGCTTTTATGCTCCTCAACCTCATTGTCAGCTGGAAGCGGAGAAAGTTATTTGTCCCAATTGACTGAAGTTCCAATAATTTACAAAGCGCCACCAGCTGAGGCCTGGTCAGATTGTCCAGTGTCAACTCATCTTCAAACAGTTTAGAGAACCTTAAGATCTCCTCATTACTGGGTCTTTCACCAGTTTCCCTGATCTGTGAAAAAGAAACAAACAGACACAAAGCTTTTCAAAGCAAATGTTATGGTTGGGCATTACTTTGAGTAAATACACTCTCCTCATTTGTCAAGCACTTTGCAACAGTTTTGGGATAAGAAATAGCACATAAGGAAGCAATGAAAGAAATTTTTTTAAAAAACAAACAACTTAGGCAAAAGAATTGATGGTGTTGACAGTTTCCAACAACACTGCATAATGTACTTAAGACAAAACTAACAAAACAAAAATTAGATGCACCTGTAAACTAAGGAGCAGGTCCAGCTGAATTGCACTGCCATGAGACACCTCAAGAAATATCTATATATACTTTTAAGTTAATAAATAGTTGCTACAGGAGTCACACTGGCAAGTATTTGTGCTGGCACCATACTTACTAAACACGGAAATACATGAGATAAAGATGGGAAGATAAAGAAGTAAGTTCACCCAATGGCAAAAAAATTGCGACACTGGTGTCCCCATGAAACACATGGGGATTATTTTACAATTAATTTGCAGAATTAACTACCTGCTTCTCTCCACACCACATTTGTTACAATACTCTTTTGCTTTCAATTCTTAGATGTTCTGCAGCACTTCAGCGCAAATGTTTTTGTACTTGGAGTTATTCCAAAGTATAAAGCATTGTTTGGGAAAGGACTCTGTATCCTTTGTGAAGGCAGGTTCTATGTAACTGCTTCTACAAATGCAAAGTTAAGCTTTTCAGTGATGTGTTGCCAATGACTTCCCAGTCATTAAATCCAATTACTGGAAGCTGACATAATAGTTCAAAGAAGTAGGAGAAAAATTCCCTAGTCTCATCAGGTCACAGTAAAGCATTATCACCTGTATACACATTGATTTTTCTATTTTAAGTATGCCACCAAAAGTTTATTAGTCACATCACTGCACCAAAAATCTACAAAACTTACAGTTAAGTACTTCTAGTCACTTAACATCTTTGGTCTAATCATTTATATTAAAAAAAAAAATCCCAATACCTCTGTTTTTTTTAGATCCTGTGAAGAAAACATGAAACTAGATGGCATTAAGTACAGTTTGAAAACCTAACATTATCTGTATTGCCTGATTTATCATGCCTACCTGTTTTACCTGCAAACTCAAATATTTTAGTGAACAGCTACTGAGTACAGGAAAAGGTAAAAATCAGGAGGCAAGATGGCCTTGAGCTCATTAACCTCCAGGATACTTTTGTAGCAGAGAAACTATCTTGAAGAAAGAAAGGTCAAAGGCCTTGTTGTCCCACTTTGCCAGTGCCTTCCCAAAGGAGGCGAAAATGGCACTTCAAAAACACAGGAAGCATTTTCTCCCTCGTTTAAAGACGAATTTTGACAGAGCCAAGCATATGTTTCTTGAAAGTACAAACTGAAGCTTTCTAGTACATCACTAGCTACAAAGCAACAGAAACAAATTCTGGAATTATACAGCAGACAAGTTAAGCCTGTATTCAATGATTTTTGTAGCATCAAATACTTCACTACAGAAGCTGCTGTAAAAGAATAGCAAAAAGGTGGTAAACACATTTCAACTTCTTGCTCTGACATTTATTATCCGGTACAGTGAAATGAGATCAATGAAGTTTGTCTCTGTGGCACAAATGAGAAATATAAAGCTGTAAAAGCACACCCACACATATGAAATGCAGAGCTTGAAACTTCTTTTTTAGTCATCAGAGGAACTTGGGACTTCCTCCAGCAAATGTGGAGTGAAACATCATTTATTTCCATGGAAATTAACGGCCGAATCTAATTCTCAGTAGCGGTTCTTTCAGGAGAAAATGAAATGTTCCGAACATGAAGCATGGCAGTGGCAAGTCCCCAAAGCCTGCAGGGGCAGTGCCTCAGCCACTAACTGCCACAGCTAACCACTACTTACAATGTTCTGCACATTCAAAAGAACAGAAACAGATGACTGCACAGAGGCTTCAAAGCACACAGACTTTGCAAGAAGTTACTGACTGGCAAAATTTGCCACTGTGATTATGTGAGGTGATCTACGTGGCACTATCAGCATCATCTTATCACCCCATACTTTACTCTCAGCTCTGACATGCAGGAAAAGCTTAAGCTATTTGACAGAGCTTATAAAGTTCATGTCTCAAACCCCTAATGTACTTTTTTCTGTGCAAATACACACTCTCTCAGAAGGAGGGGACCACTGCCTTTCTTTCAACAAAGCACCTGGTAATGTTGTTGGCTACACCTCTTACTCAACAGCCCCATAATTAAGTGAAATCAGAGATAAATACTGTCCAGAGAAGACTTCAGAAGGCATTTTTCATCTCTCCTGAGAGCACCTTACTCTCACCTACTGTTTGGTGAAGGGAAACACTGTGAAACAAGAAGGCTGTTAATGCAGGAGGCAGATGTCTGACACTTTGTCAGCAACCAAACTTAAATAGAAAAACTTTGCACCAAGCATAGCAACCACATTCTAGTCAGTAAAGCAACTGTGCACTTAAAAACTGTTTTTACAAGCAGAATTAAATTTGACAAAAAAAATTTACTTTTCCCCCCCATTAAGTTCCAATCAGTTAATTAGGAAAGAAGTCCTCTCCCAGTGTTCATACCCCAAGTTAAAAAAGAGGTCAAAATCTACATGAGTAACCACTGAGCACACTATGTTTCATGTTAGAGTTAACTTATTAACAAATAAGTGAACAAGAAGCAAACAGGTAGAAATACAGTGCTTCTAGAATTAGAGAGTAAAAGCATCAGCTAGAACACCAAAGTTAATAATAAGAAAACTTCATAGCACTGACAAAAAATAAATTTATCCTAAAAAAATCCCAAATCCTTTTCCTTCAAGGATATAAAGGTATGTGATGATTACCACTGACCAAAAAAACCCCAAAGTTATATTTTCGTAAGAAGAGAAAATACATTTTCCAAATTTTTTACCTTTTGAAAGAATGTTGAAAAATCTTTTGTAACATTTCCCTTGGCTGCTTTATTTTTTAAGGCCATCTCCTCAATGGTGTCTTGAAGGAATTTAGCCAGTTCAAGCTTTACTCTCAATTCTTTCTTCAATCTTTCCTCCTGTTAAAAAAATATTTGTTTTTAAAAGTTCCTGCCAGAAACACATGGACTAAATAACACTTCTGACCCCAGACAAGTTACGTGGAATAATTCTGGATTTCTGCTATAGGACACACATTCCAAGGGGGCATTCACTCTTCTCAAAGATCCCCCAAATCACAAAGAACAAGCTGAAGAGCTGAAGAGCCCACTACATGCTCTGAAAGTGAAAACTTGCAGGGCTCTTTTGGTGGGTTTTTACAAAGCTCTAACAATTCTGAGAAAACCTAACTAGAAGAAATAAAGTTAAAAAAAAAAAAAAGCATAAGAAGCTATTTTAAATAAGTATACATATGAAAAACTAAGTATTAAAGTTTAAGACTACAAATGATACATCTATTTTAATACAATCAGAAAAATAACATAGCTTTATTTCTCCTTTGTAGGAGTCATAGAAAATGGAAATGAGGATAACAGAAAAGACAAGAGAGGCTTTCAACCCTGCACACATAGCTTGGCACCCATACACACAAAAACCAGGAAGGCACTGGTTCATGATTATATGTTAAAAAGCAGGATCTTCAAAATAAGACAACGAAGATAAAAGCATTACCCCAATACTGAAAAAAAATCCAACTTTTTTAGACTGTTTCTAATTTCTTTACCAAGAAATTTCTCATTTTTTAAAAAAAATATCACTGGATTATAAATTCAGACCTGCTTACCTTTTTAGACTTTGTCTCAAATGTAGAGGGAAGCATATTAGGGAACAACTTAAGAGCTACTGGAAGCAAAAATTCCATAAATGGGACAACAAGAAAAACCAAGAAAGGGACCAGGCGAAAAAGATCAGCACATATTCGAAGAAACTGGAAGGGAAAAAAAATTGATAAGCTAAAATTTAAATACTTATTTTAAAAATACTTGACTTGATCATCTAATTAGCACTTAGGCTCACATATATATATTTGCTATAAAGAAGTTTTAAAACAACACAATAAAAGAATGTGACAAAGTCAGTTTTTAGTGGTTTTTTTTCAAGTTGCTATATACCAGAAAGTGCTGGAGTTTCACCAGTTTTCAACACTATAGAAAGTATTTCAAAAGACTCACTGTGTCTCAATAGGATTATTGAACAAGTATCTCATTTAAACCTCTTAAAAGCACCTGAAAACAGGAGGTGGTCATTTGTTGTCATTAAAGCTGCTTAACTTCTTTTATGCATCTTTATTTGTGCTCCACTACTTCTTACATGCATGAGCTACTATGGACTAAGTAATCAAGAATAAAATGAAAGATCCCTCCCCCTCTGCCTCATAACAATTGTAATGTACATTTAAATCCAGGGTAATGAGCCCAGCTTGGTAGGTTTTTTTAAAAAAACACTGCTTTTCCAGAGCAGTAATCCTCTGAAGAAGGCAGCATTTGTTACTAAATTCTGAATTGCATGGAATAAATACTGTCCTTGTGATTTTTGCACAGTCATAAATATATACATTAGGCTGTCAGTCTATTTTCAAATCTTCCAGTAATTGTTGAAAGCTTAATAACTCGGTTTATCTTGGAGAGTGAGGATCTTGACTGACTCTACCTTGTTTTACAAAGGAAAAAGACTGGTTGTTGGGAATCCCATGAGTTGCTAAATCATAGGTACACTGTGGTACCTTACTGCCACAGCATTGTCATTGCACATCAAGATCTGATAAACACAGCTGTGAGTGGCAAAAACTGGCAACAGAAACACTTTCACCAAAGTAACCCCATGCTCTCCACTCCAGCCCCTCCCCACAGTTCATGGCAATCAAGGGGAACAGCAGCAACAAGCAGCACAGATCCCATGTCCTCAGGACTGATTTGCTACAATACAAAACCTGTAAAATTTCATTCAGAACTTTCTTACCAGCCAAAATCTTAAGCACTACTGTATGTGGAATGCACATGCTCTACAGATTCAAAGTTTGGCATTTTTCTTTGTATAAAAAAAAAAAAATTCAGTTTCCCAGAAGGGATGCTTTGGTCCATTGTTCAAAAGCTCAAGGATTTTTCCATTCATTCCAACAACAGAAGGCAACTGACTACCATGGAGTTAAAAAAAAGAAAAAAAAAAGTAAGAAACTTTGGAAGAAAATTTTAAAACTCAGAATAAAAGTATATTTTCCCTAAAAAAACACAAAGAAACAAAAAAAAACCAAAAACCAAAAAAAAAAACCCAAACCAAACCAAACCAAACCAAACAAACCAACCAAAAAAAAAAAACCTTCAAAAATTTCTATAGAGTTCAGAGTTCCTCGTTTTCCCCCATCTCTATTCTCAGACTGTGTGTGCAAGTATTTCTACAAAATCCATGTCCAAGGGAGCAGTTTTACCACTGGATTAAGCCAACCTAATGCTAACCTGAGATGAGGTATAAAGAGCCACAAAGGTGCACTGGCATTCACACCACTGATCCAGATAAAACTGACCCATAAATACATACACAGACAAGGGAAAAAGGATCAGTGCAAGCCACGTGGGGGTGGGGCAGGAGAACTTGATTTAAGCCCCGAGCTTTTCACAGCAGCACTGTCCTGGATCAGCTTTCACAAATCATGGAACTGCACCCTCGGCTGACTCAAGGAAAACAGCTTTCTGCAGGAACCTAATACAATGGTGTACGATTACACACACAGTATTTGGCAGCACAGCATGAGAACCTTGTGACTACTCTGTATCTGCTGCTCCAGCTCGTGTATTCCACTCTTCCCTCCTGTGCAGGGAAGAGTTTGTAAAGCTGGTGGGCTTGCCAAACTCTGCTGTGTTTGCCACCTCACTGCCATGTCCTCAATCACCCTGCTGCTGGAGCCAGCACCAGAGCAGTCAGCTTTTTAAAAGTCACTATCACGTTTTACTTCTTCCTGCCCTCTCTCCCAAGTGGAGATATGTGACCCTGCTGAAGGCAAACCCTGCCAGCAATCGTACGAGCAGAATTTTGGAAATGACTTTTAGTTTACATAAGCAATAGGTCCCTTTGCATTAACCATGCTGCAATTGCTTGTTCATGTGGTTAGATTACTTGGATATCTTTCCATTATTGCCTCCAAAGAGGAAGGAAAGGGCAGGCAGAAATAGCTCATTTGTCAGTCTGCATGAAGATAAGATTTCTCTAGGACTGTCAGCTCATGTGCAGCTTAATACTTTTAAAGCAGTATATACTTCAAATTTTATTTTATATTTTTTGAAGTTCAGAAGGTAATCCAGCAATAAAATGTTGAGACTTCTTTAAATCAGTCAGTATACTACAATTTATGATTGAACTGATAAAAAAAATGAGCTGTGTTGAAACAAACTTGAAATAAGGTTTAAAAAAACCCCGAAGGGTTTTGTTCAGCTGCAGGCTGGTTTGCTTTTCAGTGACCCCAGGTTTTGAGCCTATCACGCCCTCCACTCCGGAGACAGGATGTCCTCTTCCTCCAAACACAGAAAACAAAATCTAGATGGAGAAACTAACATTACAGCAGTTATTAAAACTATTTTCTCTACGTCTCCTGCACTGGATTTGCACACACATAAACACATATATACATCATTAGATAAGAGAGAGACAGGCTACACCAGTGTAAACATTAATTTATATCTGCCAACAAAAATAAATTCCATTTTATTTAAAAAAAGAATTAACATCAAAAGTGAACACTTGCATAAAGAAACAAATCCAGGAAGGCCAAATGGCAGATCACTACTTAAACATGAAGAAGACAGCTCTGTCATCACTAGAAACAAAATCAAAAGATAACCAAATAAATAAATAAATCCATCTATTGATGGAATATTACTGCTGTTTATATAATTTCTCAGAAGTATGGCTCAGTAAACACAAAAGAGGCAAGAAAATCGATGGTTTCAAACTTCCCCCTGGAGAATTACCGATTCTGTTTTAAACCATGAATTAATTTGTCTCGCTTGGCTTTCCAAGATCCCCAAAGCTCTCCAAAAGCCAGCACAAGCCTGAACTGCTAGTTCAAGAAGTCCTGCAGTCCTCACCTGCCCCTGTCCTCAGTTACTCTTTCTGGTACTACATAATCCCCTCTCACGTCAGCACAGACAGTTTTATTTACTGCTGAGCAACGCCTCAGCTGGGTCAGCTGCCAGGCATTCCCTTGCACCAGCCAAGGAAGATGGCAAAACCAAAGGAGCCTGAAGATGCTGAGACCATCAAGCAGCGCAGTCCGAGGGGAAACCACGCTCACCCGCGGAGAGAATCTGCTACAAGTGCCTGTAACAACCTTTGCTACTTGTCTACCTTGCGAATTTATAGAAGGAGTGTAATGTTTTCATGTTATATTTAAGATGCAATGGGTTTTAAATTCATATCAAATTGTTCAAATGTGACCAACTTTTATCAGGAAATGATAAAAATAATGAACAGATACTCATATTTTTGATCATTTGTTTGTTTTGAGGGCAGAGATGTGAACCCAGCACATCTCTGTACACCCAGCAGGTGTACAAACTGCAGAGAACCACACTGGCAGCACTGTGCACTCCTGCCCTAGAGCACACACGCCTTCTGCTCTCCAGCTTTTCTTCTAGCACATCTTTCCAGCAACAGCTGAAATGCATTTTTCATAAAGGCAGGAAGACAGACTTGAATTTTTAATCTCTATAAACTGCTTAAACAGCTCGTCCTTAAAAACAGTAAAATGAGAATTGTCAAATTAGCAT
Organism: Cisticola juncidis; assembly: GCA_013400215.1. Classification (NCBI taxonomy): domain Eukaryota; kingdom Metazoa; phylum Chordata; class Aves; order Passeriformes; family Cisticolidae; genus Cisticola; species Cisticola juncidis. Next base: position 383,127 of record VXBR01006874.1, read on the forward strand.
GTTTGGTATTTTGCCAATGACCTGAATATCGATGCATTCTTTACTAAAAAAAAAATAAAGAAATTAACAATATCAGCTTAATATTTAGCAGTCTTTTCATATATGAACTTGTATCTAATTTTTTAAATATCCATATAACTTTCCATTCTAATTAATTATGCCTATTGCATCCAAAACCTGAAATTTCTATTGAAATATATTACCCAAATTTGAAAGCACTCACATTTTGCACTTCAGATTTCATTTCCTTTTTAAAATTATTAGTTACATTTTTACAGTTTCATAATTGTAAGCAACATGCCATAAATAAAGGAAATAGATCTGGGTTAAAATGATTTCAGATATATTTATAACTGAGATAATACATGCTCAATCATGCATTTCAGCCTGCAGCTCTTATACCATTCAAAAGAACCCCATGAAGCAACAAACAGGAACAGAACTGGCACAGATACAACCTTTACTAGCAGTGTTTTCCCACTATTTTTTGAGCTAGAGTGAAAAGGCAGACCGTATATGGCACATGGCTGGGAACTTGGGAACAAACCACAATTACTGTCCATGTGACAAACTAGAAGACTCCTCTGCTGTTCCAACAAGAAAATAACAAATTTATCTTCAATGATGGGGAACGCAGGGAAAAAGTTTTGGGGTAATACTCAAAAATTTTAGTGTTCACGTAGTGAGGAAGAAGGAAACACACCAAGGAATTTTAATTCTAGGAACAGAAGACAACAGCAAGAACTGAGTTCTAATAAACCAGAGCAATCACCGAGGACACCCAAAGGAAATGGGTCTTTACTCAGTACCTGTCTCCGTTCCCGACGAGACAAAGTGTTTCCGTGCAGGATTCTCCAGAGCATCCTCGCAGCAATTTTGGTGTCAATCCACAGCAATCGAAACCCGTGGTAATAGTGCTTCAGTTCATCCACAATCCTCTGCCCAAGAGATTTTTTTACAACTTCCACTTCTGTCGGACTATATACAGGACCTCCTTCTTCCAGCTTCTTGTTTTTGTCCTTTAAGGACTTCAGTGACTTTTCAACTATGGAGTCATCTTGAAGGGGACGTGAAGAATGCCACCACCTAACTGGAAGGTACTGGGGACCTGAAACACCCACGGTTGCTAGTGGCGTCCATGAGCCAGAAGAGCTCCTAAGAGTGAAGTGTATTTGTTCAGATCCTTTAGTCCAACAGCAATAGTGAACTTTTTTGGAGTAGGCGTAAACAGAAGGGACGCTAGTGCAATATTTAAAGTGTACAGTCCTTCAAAAGAAAAAAGCATTCAAGAATTAGCAACAGTTCATCAGCTATTTCTGTACATATATTTGCACAATTTTGAAATTTTGAAATATCTACTGCATATTTAAGGGGAAAAAAATTGACTCTTAAAACCAATGTCTAGATATGCGAAGAACACTTGGCTTCACTTCATGACAAAAAAAAAAAAATTAACTTGCAGGGAATTTTCCATTGTACGACTTTGAAAAGGTAGTTTATTTTACTCCAGTTAAATAAAGAGCAGCCACCACATGTGCTTTCCATTTAGAAAGCTACATTTGAAAACTAATATGCAAATTCGTAAGTAACATAAACTCCCTTCTATTACTTCTCTTGTTTGTGCACAACAATTGGGAAAAAAAAGTAAGTTGCATATTTGGGATGCTGAGTCAGAGGTGCTGAGTCAGAGAATTAGTACCAGAGGAATCTGATTTCATTAGAGTTCCTCTCTTACTATCTCCATGCATCCAGTTCTCCTTATTCAGCAGAACCTTTTGTAAAAACTTCCACCACGGTAGTGAGCTGGGACAGAAAGAACCAACACTCTTTTACCTTGTTCAGAACTTTGTTTTTGTCTTCAATTAAATGTAGACTGAAGTTAGCAGGGAAGCACTGCCCAAATGCCACTAACAGTCCTTATATCTACAGAAGAACCACTCGTTATATCTAAGTAGGATTGTACACACTATTAATAAAAGATGGGACAAAAATAAAATAGCAGATAAAATATTTCATATCAATGAGTTCCTTTAGTGTCCCTCATACTGAAATACTGGCATTACAACATCTACAGGACAGAAATGACTGGGATGTCTTCTTCATGGAGCCCTTGTACTACCAAAACAAAATCAGAATGTGCTTTTGTCTTCAGTCAGTGAACAGAAAACAGGTGCAAGAGGCTTTACAGGTCTTAGTAATATTATAAGGAAAAAAAGGTTTATCATATACTTAAAAGTGTTAGCCTCACTCAATTTTCAGACAGAAACACTTTTTAAATTTAATTATTACATGCTCAAATGAGTTTTAATTTACTTTGATGATTCTGTCTACCCAATGTTATTCAAGTAGAGGTTTGTACCAAAAAAAAGCTGAATTATTACTTTTTAAAGACACACTATTTTCTAGTTAAAACTGAAGCTTTAGCATCTGACCATTCACTGGTCAGACAACTGCTGGAACATATACAGTTACACAAAACAGTCTCTCAGCTAGCTAGAAAACTACACATTTGCACAGATATTAACTTTAATCAGAGTTACAGTTTAATTACTTTAAGAAAATAAAATACATGTTCAAAACCATTGCATAAATCAATCCACCCTGACTCTGAGACATTTTTCAAAAGCAGTGCTCCAGGCCTACCAGCCAAGTTCCACCTACATACATTGACACTTTTCTGCAGGCAGAGAGGAAGAAACCACTGACAGCAGAACTGGTTCTGAGTCTGCAGGGAATAAAAATTTTGCAAGAAATCTGCCTCTCTGAACACACTTTCACAAGCGTGTGAAACACAAGTGTGTTTCCTTCTTTTCACAAGAAGGATGTTAGACACAAAATTTCCATCCCATCTGTCCTCAGTACTTATCACCTCAGTACTTATCACTGCATTCAGATCTGGGTCATGTGCATTGCGAGCATTAGTTTGTTTTATTTTAAGCAGCACATTACATTAATAGCAGCTTTGGTTAGAAAAAAACAACAACAACAACAACAAAAAACCCAAACCAAAATAAGCAAAAAAACCCACCTCAAACCTTCTCAATAGAATAAGATTTTCTGTCCAAACATTCTGCTGCTCATTTCACCACAGAATCATAGAATGGTTGGGGTTGGAAGGGACCTAAAGACCACACAGTTCCAGCCCCCCTGCCACTGGCAGGGACAACTTCCACTATACCAGGTCGCTTAGAGCCCCATCCAGCCTGGCCTGGAATGCTTCCAGGGATGGAGCATCCACAAATTCTCTGGGCAACCTGTTCCACTGCCTCACCAGCACAAAGCAGAGAATTTCTTCCTTATATCTAACCTGAAAGAATCTACTTTCTTTCATTTTAAAGCTATTCCCCCTTGCCTTGTCACTCCCTTCCATTGACAAAAGTCTCTCTCCAGTTCCCTTGTAACACCTTTAGGTACTGGATGGTGCTGTAAGACTTCTCTGAAGCCTTCTCTTCTCCTTGCTGAAGGACCACAATTTTCTCAGTGTCCCTTCACAGGAGAGGTGCTCCAGCCTAACAGGTTTAAAACCATAATTTTGCAGCTTCCTGACAGATGAATTCCTATATACTAACATACTAAAAATAGGTATTTGAAAATGCTTTATGTATTTAAAAAAAATTAATCATAATTAATTCTACAGCAAGTGATATAGAACTAACATGTCTAAAAAAGAATTGGTTTGTTTTGTATGAGAAGGTTGTGCCTAGAGACACATGCTTGTATTAAAATGAAAACTCAGGATATCAAAGAATAGCCCCGGTATCCTGAGCAGTTAGTTTATAAATGAACTACAGTTCCTGTATTTTAACATTCCAAAGAAAGACGTTAGGAAATTCTTATCTATAAGTATGCCCTGTGAGCCAAGTCAGGAACAGAGAATGGATTCTGCCAGCATTCAGCTCCTTCAGTTCCATAAGGGCACACAACAGCTGGATTTGTTTTCAGAAGAGGACACCATCACCCAAGGCTGCAATACACAATAAACTCCTTTCTTTGGTTTAACAGAGCTCTCACCCAGATGCTCTACACTCTTATCTATTAACAGTAATTTTCAACTAGCTGTGACTGAATGTTTACTCTATGGAACTTCATGGAGAAAGTATGCAAGAAGCTTATCAGATCCTGTTATGACACCTGGAATCACCCAAGATAGAGATGAATATTTTACTGCTCCCACATCAGAAGTGAAACAAAAAGGGAGGAAGTGGGCAAAAGGGGAAGATTCGCTTTCTTTCTCCCACACACAATCAACCAGGTGAAGTAATACTCAGACTTCCTTTAATCTGTCATTAACACAAGCTGAAGCTAACATTTTAGCACTTTGTCTAGATTTAAACCTACATTCAATGACAGTATACTGATAGTTCAAAAAGATGTTCATATTTACTCACATTTTGTTTGCCAGCCTCAGGGATGTACAGCTAAGACATGCCCGGTCTCCCAAGTTACCTACAAAAATACCAATAATTAGCACCAACTCTGAAATTCAGGGGGAAATTTATCCATGTAGTGAACTGCACACAGATACATGAGTGAGAAGATTGATCTTTACACAGAAATGGCTATTACTGAAAGCACAATAAAGATGTTGCTTAACATGCAGAGTCAAACTCTGTGGACGTGTGAGGTTGGTTTGCTCTTGTTCAACTGATTGAAGACAGATTTCCATGTCCCTCAGCCAAAAAACCATATTGCAGAGGAACTTCACTGAAAGCAAATGTAATTTTTAATAGCTCTATGACAACATAGTATCAGATGATAACAAAGGAGCCCTTGCCAAGTGTTTAGTATTAAAATGCCTTTTTGTTTTGTTTTAAGCAAAACAAATAAAACACAAGCAGGAACATAAGGACACTTCACTAGAGAGCTGGAACCAAAACACCATTTCAATACATTGCTGTCCATTTTGATTAGCACCTGGCAAAAATAGCTCTACCCCATGTTCCCTCTGTAAAGGATACAAATTGTCTTGGAAGGGAGAGGTTAGAACCCCACCCAAAGCACAGGAAAAGTTAGCTTTCCAGAAAACACTGTATCCCTCAACATGAATTTTACTTGAAACACTACCTCAGAATCAGTCCTAATGGTAGCTAATAAAGCCCAAAAGAAGGGCTGTCAACTGTATAGGAGCACCCTCTGTCCAGGTACACAGACAAACAGCATCCATTCTGGAAATAAATTGAGAAGAGACCACCAAATCATAAATCATCTAAGTCATGTGCTTCAATAAAGGGCCATGTTTCAAAGTCTTCCAACCATGGAAGAAGCATAAACATAAAATGCTACCTAGGGGGCTGCACACAACCTACAATCACTGAAAGCCATCCCTGATCCCACTAGAAAGAAATTAATCTTCCTAAAGCAACTTAAAAAAAAAAAAATCTTGTATCAACACCTTGCTACAGTAACTCAAAAGGTAGCTACTACCAAGAGCAAAAACACTTCTGGATACATTTTAAAAAATCACACAAGAAAGACTTTAAACGTGTTGACTCTTTTTGACTTATCTTTTCAGAATTCACTGTAACCAAAATAAAATTGGAAGGCTGGACAGAGTAGGCATACTGTGGTTTGTTTCTCCCATCTAGAACCTACCATTTCTGGTCAATCCTAAGAGACAGTAGGATACAAAGGTCATTTGAGAGATCTGTGGTACCCTTTTCTCCCAATAAAGCCAAGATACAGCCTATGACAGAACCTGTATCTGTGAAAATACAGCACCGAATGCTGATGACCAAAAGCCTTCCCCAACAAAATACCCTAATTGTTGGGGGAAATGAGATGCTGCCAAAATCAGTGGGACAATCAGAAGGTATAGAAGTTAGCTTATCTGAGGAAAATCTTGATAATCAAGGAATGTTCCATGCTAAGTGGGCTCTGAAGTAATTACAGCAAAAGCTGTGGCATTATCAAGTCAAAGGACTTAACCACATCAAGTTGTATGAAATTCTAACACTCACTGCCACTGCAACTAGAGCCAGGGAAAAACTGTCTCTGTCTGGCTCAAAAAGAAAGCCTTGAGAATCTGTGAAGGCATTGTGATACTCTCCAACATTTACAGAAAGAACAGTATCTAAATTACTTAATCCAAATGGCCAACCCAGAAGGACCTCTCTGACCTCAAGGAGCAGCTGAGCAAAGCACAGATACAGTGTCTGGAGGGATAAGTCACAGCACAGTAATCTGCCCCACCCAAGTGCCAGGAAGCCCACAAAGCCTGATGTGCCTAAAGTAAGAGTCCTGCTAGGAGAGGGCAGTGCCTGCTATGGACAGGTGCCCCTAGAACTAAGAGGGATGCTCTGGAGCTCAAAACTGGCTTGGAGTTTCTTAGATAAAACTCCATAGCAGGAAGACACTCTCACTTCACTTACCTTCTTTCCAACCAGGCTCATTAAATGTTAAGGAAGGGGTCAAAGAACAAAATTCCAAGGTTACCATAAGAAAACATGCTGACTAAGCTCCTTGTTGTACAGCATGTTCAGAGTGTGAACAGGCCCACACAAAACATTAATTCCAACTTTGCCAGTTCTGGCAAGAGCTCTTTAGGTTTTACAGTGTCTCTCATAACCATGTACTTAGGAGTAAACCAGCCCTGAAATAAAAGATCTACTTCCTTCAGAAAAAGCAAAGTCCATAATCCTTGCTTCTGGGATAATACAGACATCCTAAAGTGTCTGAACAAAGTGAATGTTGCTTAACATACTCAACACTGCGCTTTTAAGAAACCTGCATTGGCTTAGTAAGAAAGAAGAGCAGTAGTGCAAAAGAAGCTGTATATAAACATGTTCCTCATGGAAAAGAAGTCATGGGAAACTTCATACTTGAATTCAATGAAGCATCAAAACCAAAATTTTTAACATAGAATAGCCATACTGTTACTATGTTTAGAATTTTTAAAAATAAAATGCTATCATGAAGTAAGTCCCTAGAGAAGTGTAAGCTTGCAGTACTTAACAGCCTGATCTTCACAGGAATAACATTTAGGATTCTTAGAAGCACTTAGCTTTAACTTAATCTTAGACTACTTACACGTAAAGCAAAGAAGATGAGCTAAGTAAAGCAAAACACTACAGAAAAGAGAACACACCATACAAGAATGCATTAAAAATAGATTAACCCCCCAAATAAAAGTATTGGTTGTATCATAACCACAGCACACTAATTATTTGATTCTATCACAGCATTTCAGCTTAAGTTGTCTAAGATTTATAACAACCAACATTGCAGTGATCATTAGCACTACTTTATATGCTATGCCACAAGAATAATCGAAGTTCCCGTCTAATTTGAAGGTACACGGATGTGCGTCTTCCCCATTTAAAATAAACTGGATGCTTAGGATTCCCCAGATTTTTGCTCAGGACATTGTCCAGGCTTAACCTAAATAAATGACTTTACAACAGTAGCTCACAAAACCCATCAGTCAGAGGAAAACACCACAATTGAGTGACTATTGGTAACCAAGAGGACAGCTGTTCTTTGCAATGAACAAGCATCCCTAGGGCTCATCAGGTCTGCCTGGCTGTGAGCATGCAACTGCCCTGCTCTCAGTGACAGCACTCCTGTGACAAGCTGGGGCTGTGTCAGTGGCAGGCAATTCCTCACTAAACCTCTGCCACTCCAGCTCAGAGTTCTGTGTCAGTGGCAGGCAATTCCTCACTAAACCTCTGCCACTCCAGCTCAGGGCTCTGTGTCAGTGGCAGGCAATTCCTCACTAAACCGCTGCCACTCCAGCTCAGGGCTCTGTGTCAGGGACAGGCGATTCCTCGCTCACTCCCTGCCACTCCAGCTCATAAAGAGCAGCCACAGGCCTCGCGTACGTCACACGCTATCAGCTGTTTCATGCCACTAAGCTTCACCAACCAGAGATATTTAAACTGCCAAATTATCTTAATTGTTAATCAGTATCGCACGATGCACTTCGTTTTTGTTTTCCTAAGCTTTCAAAGCCACTTGGAAAAAGGCAAATTGATGTTTCGTCTCTAACACAGACTAAGAAAGCATCTCCTTGTGCTTATTTAAAGAGAAGAAGCACATGACGAGTGACAAACCCACTTCACATCCCAACCACGCCGAGAGCAAGGCAGGCAGGACCTAGACATAGTAACGCGTTCCTGCACTTCAACAAAAAGCACGTGTTTTTCCCTTCCCCAAGCAGCCGGTATGTAGGAGACGCGAGTGTCCCACTGCCCTGAGGGTAAATCATCCTCTCCAACCACGTTGTCGCGGAAGCACATGCGAAGAGGCCGCAGCGGCCGCCGAGCGTGGGCCGGGCCGGGAGCAGCGCCAGCCCTGGCGAACACAGCGGCGGGGCCTCGGCCGGG
>VXBR01006874.1:391650-416096 GCA_013400215.1 Cisticola juncidis
GCGGGCGCGGCCGCGGCTCTTCCCCACAGCCCGAGGGGAGCGGCGGGATCTGCGGTGGGCCCCGGGGGGATTCCTGTGCCTCTTCCCCGAGCGTGTCTCACTCGCAGCCCGTGATCCCCGCCACGCCGGGAAGGCCACGGGCCGTGCCCGCTGTGAAGGGTGGGCGCCGGTGCCTCACGGAGCCACCCAGGGCGCCGTGGCCACACGTAACCCCAGCGCAAAGTACAGCGCTCCAGCACAGCACGGTGCTCTCCTCTTTGGCAGAGGTTAGACTGGGTGAGCCCAGGTCGCTTCCCGGCCTGTGATCCTGCGGTGTGAGCGGCCGTGTTCCCGCACGCCTGCGGCCCAAAGTTGGCAGCAGCAGTGCACTGCACACACACGTATGTTGCTTGTGATCCCGGGATGTGACAGAAAAAAAGGCTTTCTGGTGGAGCTGTGATGGTTTTGATGGGAAATAGCACATAAATCAGTCAGTTGACAGATGTACCACACTAGTCATGGTTAATAGTTGGACTACAAGTAGCATGTTATCCTTCAGATACTAGTTGAGCTGTGACTAGCACTAAGATCTCTTATCAAATATTTCAGTACTCAGTTAATGCAGTATTATGTGGCACTTCCTTTCTCTTTATTTCTAACTGTATTGGCAGAGGCAGTGAACAACCAGAATCAAACTGCAGAAACTATAATTTAATCTGAGAACAGTGACATTTTACAAACTGTATACATGAGGTTTGAGTGTTAACGCCTTCCTCGTTCCAGAAAAGAAATGGGGGGAAAGCTTGTGGGAGTGTGTGTGGACAAGATGGCTGCCAGCGCTGCCAGTAAGATGGCTGCCCCAAGGACTGGGCTCCAGGGGGACAGGGAGCTGTGGGCTCGGAGCTCTCCCGCCTCACAGGTAACGCACAGCACCAGGCACTTCCTCAGCTCTACACCCGCCTCAACCCCAAAGAAAATACATCTTACTGACCCTTACACAGGAGGGGTGGCAGAAGCGTTCGGGTTTGACCCAAAACGTGACTGAAAACGCGTCTCGTGGCAATAAAAAGCAAGTGAGTTTGCAGTCTATCTGTTCATGCTTAGGGCTAGGCTAATGCAGGAAACTGGTTGGTAATTTTATAGAGTTCTTTTGTGTATTTAAAGAAAATGCTCAGGGTTTCTCAGAAGTATGAAAAAAATTAGATTAAATTTATATTATTTACATTTTTAATTCAAAAGTATTCATGAAGATGGAATATGCAATTTGCTGAATATTTTAAAAAATCACGACACTTTTCTCACTATGGCTGTGGAAATGCTAGCATTGTTTACATTTAGTGATAATTAACCTGTATTACTATTTATATACTTACTAGAGCTACTTTTAAAATGTTAGGCTCCCAAATGCACTGCAAGATTTTTAACCTACTGTGTTTACTTTACAAGTATTTAAATATGAACTGCATTTAAATGGTTAAAATTATTTAAAATGTGCTACTTGACAATAGTGCTTTATGTTAATGGCAGTCTTGAAAAAAAAAAACCAAACAAACAATGTCTTCCCAATCTACACATCTCTCACTAGACTGCGTTTGTATCTTTCTCTTGTTATTCTTTTTTTCTTTCTGGTTGGCTGATAACAAAACCAAATGAAATGGGGCAACTAATGGCAGTTCCTCTAACAAAGCTGCTTAATTATGTAGAAACATTATATGAAGCCTATACAAGAAGAATAATATGCTCTGAAGTCATTAAACTATTGACAAGAGATTTCAGACAGCAAACAGATGATTACAGAGGTCTCAATACATTTATGCAGACAAGTAACCAGCCTTTCAATAGTTTCATTAAATTCATTAGTATTCAGGGTGGCAGACAATGTAGATGCATGGGCCTTTTCAGAGCTGAATTCGTTATGTTGTTGTACAGTCTTTTGTTCCAGATTTGTTTATACCTGGAAGTTACAGGGTTTGCTACTGTATGTGAAAAGGATTGATCATACACTCTGAAAATTTCCCAAATAGATACAGTTTAAAAGTATAATTGATTGTGTTCATTTGCCAAGCATTGTGAAGTAATGCTTAAGAAAAGACTAAGAATTTAAAATTTTCAAGTACTCATACAAATTGCTCCCACGTGAAAAGGCAGAATGACTGTAGGTGACCATGGGCTTCGACAAGAGTCAGTTTTTGTTTTAAAGAAAAACATTCTCTGCTCCAGCCAGAGCAACAGCCCACGAGCTCACAGAGAAAACACTTATCCCCAGAATAATGCACGATACCTCATAGTTATTAGGGTTTGGGGGTTTTGCTAAAAAAAAAAAAATCAACTGCTACACAGCCATTTTAGACCTGGTTCTTAAAGCAACCATGTTGTCTGGAAAAATCGTCAGCCATCTTGCTGAAAAATCTGTTTTTCGGGAGGAATAGGATAAGAGAGATTAAAAGGAAGAAATACAAAGCCTTATTTCTAGATGGATCTAAGAAGGATCTGAGAATCATTAAAATAAATGTAATATTTGAACAAAACTAAGATTACTATTTCATGTTAAATAGAATTTTTTCCCCCTGGATATTAAATAGAAGAAAAAGCAAGGCAGGAGTTGTCTAAACAACTTCAAAACAGCCTCCAAATGAAAGGAAATATTGATGGTTATTATAGGCTGTGTAAATACTGAAATATGTATTTTATTGTTGTGTGATATCACAAAGGCATGACTGTATCACTTGTCTGAAAGAGGTATGGTCCATAAGACCATATAAAAGCACAGAACAAGCCTAGGGCTATGACAAAGGAGCAGATGAATCTATAATTCTTATTGAGGTAGTTTAGAAATCTATCTAGAAACTGGGGGGCAAATGTTTATATGAACAGAGAGAGAACTGTAAGTTCATCACCCCTTCCCTGAAGACATGGCCCAGGAAGCATTCCTTGATCCTACTGATGTTTTTGAGGGTTGATAGCAGCTCCCCCACGCCCAGTTTGAGGTGCCCTGTAGCTTGTGACAGTGACTGTGTGACATTACCAAATCTGTGACGCTCCTGCCAGAGACAGACATGGCCTTGGTTCCCCAGAACACCTTATGTCAAACGGAGGTGGCAGAAGGGCCAGGGAGATGGGACTCAGGGCATGGAGGGGGAGGAGGTGCAGTGTTTGATGCTCTGGGCTGTGAGTGAGAGGAGGTGGGGGCACAATTAGCATCTGCTGAGTTGGGAGGCACCTTTGCTATTTCACTGCTGTAACATCGTGTTTGTGTACACACTGTGACTCAGTAAGCTACGAATCAGTACAGGTCCATAGACAATCCTTAAACTAGAATTTTGCTTTTAGACTGTAGAATCGTTTCCATGGCAACCCCCAGGTTGTCTCCTTGAATAGGTTTAACAATACAGGATTAACCTCATCTTTATTCACCAGTGTTCAGTGTAAATGTAAAGAAAGCAAGGGGGAAAAAAAAGACATTACTGTGTAGCAAGTTGCATTAAGTTTCTACTCCAGGGAGAAAGCCAACAGATTATTAGTAGTTTTTAAAAAAAAATACTTCCATTTCTTATCAGGGATATTTAAGAGAGATTCGTGGGATACTGAAGCCTGTTGCTCTGTCAGTGTTACACCCAAAGGTAAAAGTTCAAGTGGTGGCTGGATTGCAGAATTGCTGTATGTATGTCCAGGTCACAAGTTGACTCCTGTCTGTAAACGTGCCAAAAACAAGCAGCACTGGCTACACATTAGCACAGAAACAGGCTGCCCTGGGTGCCTCTTCAAACACTGCCCTAAAAGGCCACGCAGAGAGTGCCTTGATGGCAGTAATGTGCTGCAAACACGTTATTGATTCCCCATCCAAGGATAATTAGCTACCTGCTCAAATTCAAATCAAAAAATGGTATTTTAATAGATTGCTTATGCTTGACCCAAATTAGCAACACAAAATGCCACACAAATAACATACTAGGTTATAATTAGTTAAATTTGGCATGCAGGCAGGCAGGAGCACAGCTGGGGGAGCAGAAACGGGTAATTTTGCAAATCTTTCCAAATTGAGGAAAAAGCATTTGCAGTTCAGAATGAAAACCACCGAGGTTCTCCCTTTTCCCAGCAGATGGAGCTTATGTGAAACAAACAGGTGGAGAAGCAGCAGAACCACCACACAAAGTGAGATTGGGGCACTGGAGGAACACATGGGGAGAGAGCCACAAGGGTCTGGCCAAGGCATTATCAAGCACAGGGAGGGCAAGCAGTGTTCAGGCTATGTGCACAACAAAAAAAGGGTGAATATAGCTATAAAAAGCAAATTGATTTAGACTTTGAGAAATCCAGAGGGAGAGAAAAAAGGAGTCTCTAGTGTTACAAACACACCTGTTAGCTCCAGCTGATATGAGAAAGACTGAGATTTTGCTGCAAAATCATCAGTGCTGTATTTAAATAACCTGTTGTGCCTCCAAATGAATCAGTTTGATTTTATGAATGACAGGTTTTAAAACTATGCATTCAGAGTTATTCTTTGTCTCCTGGATTTTTTAGGCTGTAGGGTTTGCAAGTTCCTGTCTCTAATTGGAAGTGCAGAAAGCCAACAAGCATATGTCATTATCTGCCTCTCAGAGTTAGGTCTTTAAGAAAAAGAAAACACCAAATGTTACTGTCAATAAAAGCCCTAAATCTGCCACCACTGCTTTTATGCACCCATCAAGAAGCCAGACAAGAAATGCCTGTGACTGGTCCTCCACCCCATCTTGGATTTTGTAGACCTATTCCTGCACTTCTTGTCTATCACAAAATTCCTGGTAAAATCAGGCAGTGTTATAGGAGTACTGGAAAGACAGGAGGCCCTTGCAAAACAGAGATGTATTTCAGTTTGCGTCCATTAAAGAAAAAGCAGAAGGCTAGCACACCATGTCAGAATTTTTGCCTTTGTATTCTAAAAAGGAGAAAAATGTGCAACTTCCAAGGGCCCTCTTAATGGCAGCAATGTGATTTTCTATAGCAACTTTGCAAGGCTGAGACTGCTTATGGTAAGTACTGGTTTGGAAGGGAGCAGGTTACAGCCAGCACATGCACACAGCTATGTAATACTGGGTGCAGGCAAAATGCAACATTGTTCCCCAAGCATATTCATGCTTTCTCTGCCTCAGAGAAGGTGAGCAGAGCTAAGCATTTCTGTTAAAAGAGCAAATGAAAAATATTGAGGATGGATATGTTCATTTGCTGAAGCCTGATGCTTGAAATTCCTGTGTAGAATTTAGCCCTCTTGGGCCTCTGCTGTCATTACCTCTTTCTTGCTGGTTTTGCTGATGATCTTATCAGTCTGGCCCATATTTTTCCCTTACAGTCACCCTGAATAACCCTACCAGAATGTGTCTTTCCAACCTTTGAATTCACTCTCTCTTATTTACCTTTCAGCTTTAAACCTTCTACCTTTCATAATCCAGACCAAGCCTGCAACACAGATCTCACACTTTTTCATCCTGTTCTCCTTTGACCTGAGTAACACTCCCCTCTTCCGTGCTGCTGTACAATGACCTCCCCATTCCAGTGTGCCAGCCCACAGCCCCTCCTTTATTCGAGTCAAAGAGCTGCTTTTCTCAAGAGGCCTCCCCACAGAGATAATGAAAAGCAGATTAAGAGATTTAAAAAAGGAGTTGGTTTCTTTGGAATGGTCAGTGCACTTTCCCTTTCTACAACCATCCTCTATACTGTAAATTTTCCAAATCAGTGTTTGTCTGGATGTCTGTGCCTTGACCTCAGCAGGACCTAAGCTGTTGGGCTCCAATCCTACACATGCATATGCATGCCATGTCCCTTTGCCATCAGAGACATTCACACAGAGTGGTAAAGCAGCAGTGCAGTTATGTATTTGTAAAATCAAATCCTGTTGCTTGCTAGATAGCATCATTAAAGTTGTGGACAGAGATAAAAATTAACATTTTAATCTTTCGTTTTTGTGAGACAGAAAGAATGGTAACATCCAAGGCAAGTGAAGTGGCAGCTCTGATGACAACACTTGATTTGTAGATACATGAGAATCTTGAGGGGAAATACCTGTTAAAATGTGATGTGAAGCTATAGAAAAACAACAAAGAGCCATCAGCACAAGTACATCCCAGTGGTGCTTTGCCAGTATCCTGCCTTTTTCTTGTGGGGCTGAATTTCAGGCACCAGAAACAGAAGATGCTTTGTCTGGGCTTTCCCATGTAATCAGCAACCTCTCTCCTGGCTATCTTAGGCCTCTATTCACTTTATTACTATTATAGTATCCCCTAGAGACAGACTTGGGAGGCATTCACCCCCAAACATCCTGTTACCTTCAAGGAACTGGGTATTTTCTCAGTAACACATTATATGCTTTAATCCTGGTTGTATGTGTATGTAAAGCGTGGCTAGCAAGTCATGGATGCAAGAAAATACAAAGTTGACATAAAAGAGCTTTACCATTGGATTTGATCAGTATCCAGGGGAAGTGAAGTCCCCCAAAGCATGTGCTGTCCTCTGAAAGCAATTTCAAGAGGGAATTTTGTGTACAAACTGAAGGCTTAGCTGGGGTCTGCAAATATCTAGCAGTTCATCAGCTGGATAGGGTGAGAGGAGCTCATTGGGACTAATCTGTGCAGCAGGTAAGAGTGAGCAATCCAACCTGCTCACCAGTCAGGGTGGCAAGCCTCACACTCATTCCAATAGGACACATATCAATCATTTTCTTTTCTAATCACTAATGCAACAGCTGAAAAAGGATTATGCTCAACAAATATCAACAGAAAGCTGGCTCAGCCAGCAGTGCTCCCCGGTTGTGCCAAGGGAACAACCTCCTCCCCTCTGCGAGGCCTCTCCTCCCAAGGAGCAGACATCTAACTCCCCCTGAGCGGGAAGCCTCTTTCAGCGTGCCAGCTGGGAGTCAGGGCCCTGGGCACAATCCCAGCACCTGTGCCTGGTTTTCTTACAGAGCACAGCCAGCTGCTCTGCTAGGTCTGCAAATGTCCTGTATACCCCATTTCTTTTCTGTGGATTGCTTTGGATAAGCAACGCGAATGTGTTGCTTATATTTAGATTTTTGCAAATTCATTGTTTTACATCTACCTTAACCTGTTTTGTTTAGGGATCATATCAGGCCACTGATAAATGAAGTCATGCTATGTTTTTAATAATTATTAAACCAAGGTTATTGAACCTGTAGTGCCCAGAACCCCTTGTAGTATTTTTGAGAGAATTTGAAGGTAAGCAGGATGTAACTGCAGGCCACTTTGGAAACTATGACATGGAGTTTGTGAGGAAGAAGTGTTTTTGATGGCTGGTGTTTATCAGCAAACTTTTCTGGCATTGCACATGGTAGCAGAGAGTATATTTGACCCTGAGGGTTCAGAGGCATTAGATAATTGTTTTGGCTCTAACTTAGTTCATGGCATGTTACACTAGTCATTTCTATCTGTGACACTGAACTATCAACTGCAAACTTCCTGTGTGGAAATAATTATGCATCTCTTCCAAGTTCGCATTATGTTCTTCTGTATCCAACAGTTTTATGCTGAAAGGCAAGGGTAGAGTTAAGACCATTTTCACTGCTAATAGCTTGACTCTGAAAAGCCTTCATATTATTAAAAAATCCTAGTATAAGTGGAGCCAGAGTGGGGTTAGAATTCTGTACTACAACAGGAAGAGGACATATAGAGGTCTGGAAAATAATGAAGCTGGGAGGAAAGTGAATAAAAAACAGTTATTATTATTGCTGCTCATAATGCCATATTAATTAAACCAATTTATCTGGGAGCAGGGTTTAAAAAAGAACAGAAGGAAATATATTTTCATATAAACTCATTGCCAGCAGATGTTCTAAAACCCCAAAATATAAATAAATAGGCTCAACAAGAAGAGACACTCAAGGGAGCTAGGCTTAATGAAGTCCCTGACGCATGCTTGTCTAGCTGCAATGTACTCTTTGAAAATTAGGAAATCACTGAACTACTGATTTTCAGAAGCACTGGACACAAATGGGCAGGAGCTACTTTTCCTATAATCTGTTTCCAATTCTAAGCATCCATTACTACTTCCTTTCTTGGTTTCCCTTGAGGAAAGGACATGCCTAAGCCTGCTTTGAATGTTAAAAGCTTCCTCTGTTCTGCACAAATAGAGGTGAGAGTAAGAGACCATAAATAAAAGCTGTGAGATGCAAGCCCCAACCTGGAACCAAGGAGGTGTTTGAGGGGGGCCAAAGGGTGACTGTCAGGGGGTCTCAAGGCACTTGACTGAGTTGTGCATGGCTCACCCCATGCTGGGGGCCTGTGGTGGTTTGGTTAGTCCTAGACAAGCACTACACTGTTTCTGCCACCTTTAAACTCCACGTGTTCCTCTCACCAACAGAACAAACATGTTAATAAAGGTGGGGATTTTTTGTGTGATGAAAGCCAGGTCAGAAAGGGAAGAGATCTTAGTCTGCTTAGTAACTTACACAGAATGAAACTCTACCAAGGAAAGGAACTTGCATCTTCTCTTGCTTTTTTACCACAGTGTTTTCTCTTTGCACTTTACTAAGTCCAACTTCTGCCATAATCCACCTGGCAACAAGTTACAGTGGTCTCCCTCTAGTGGGTAATTAATTACCCATTAAAACAATAGCAAGATTGAGATGTGTTAAAAATCTGCCTTGCACTTGCTTTCCTTCATCTCCTTTCTTCAGCTGGCTTTCTTCTTTTTTCATCTGTGATCTTTCTCACACATGCCTTATGTGTTTTCTTCATACTCTCCCTGAACTTCATATCTGCCCCTTCTCCATTCTTGTGTTCTGTGAAGAGTTGGGCTGTTTGAGGGGTTTCTGTTTGACCTTGGTGTAAGTGGAAATGAAAATAAAGAAGTGTCAAATAATGAATTTAAAATGAAATGTTCTAGAGATTAGTGCTGTTTGCACAGTGGCATGTGTGCAACCCCCAGTATGCTGAATCTGGGAAACAGAAAACCAGAAGACCTACCTTAAGTTTGTAATCTATATTTTTTTATCAGGAGTCAGTCAAAGGAAATTTACATTTGGGTTTTCATATCCTTAAAGTTGATTTATTTGGGTTGAAAATCTTCTGCATTCTGCTTAGTAGTTTGTTCCCCTTGTGTTTGTCGTTCCATTACCAAAACTATTAACAGCAAAATACATAAGCCAGCTGTGTTCAATCTGAAGTTAGCTCTCTAACAGCAACAGTTAACTACCCAAGAGTATTCCCAGAGCAGAGCTGACGTTAATTGAGAAGGATAGTGCTCTGAAATATGTGAAGACAAGATGCTATAGAAATTGATTTAACCAGACCATGCCTTTTGTGTATGGAACTGCATTTCTTTCCTTGCAGAGCATATAGGCTGGATACTGTGGCTGTTACTCCATTTAGATTAATGGAAATATGTTAGAGATGATTCTCAAAGGGATCTCCCTTCTCTGACTGTCTAGGGTTTCTTGTGTGTGTATGTGTGTGTGTGTGGTAAAGCACAATTCAAACAAAAAGATTAACAAGTCAATATTGTCCAAATGAAAAATGACAGATCTAGTTGAAAGAAATTTTTAGGACAGGCTTTGATAATATATTCCTCCAGTGATAGCAGGCATCATATTAATCATTATGTGTTACCTTTCTGTTCTAAGGTTTGAATTATCTAAATAAAACAACATGAAAGAGATTGTGTTCCAGTCCAAGTGTTTTCCAGGTTCCTGGAGGCACTGACCTTTATCTCAAATCACTGTGGTAAATGGTGTTCCACAATAGTCACTAAATAGAACCCCAAGAGTCTTTATTATGGCATACTTAGGTATCACAAAGCAAATGAATAAAATGAAGATAAACTGGAATTTTACTGAAGCAAAGTAAGACCACAGTTTATTTATTGTGAGCAAATTCTGTGCCTAGAAACACCTATGCAATCCATGTATTTACATCACTTAGTGAAACAGCATCGTACAAAAATAATTTTTCTATACAGCATATCAGGATTATCAAGTTATTTTTCTAACATGGGTATAAAAATATTGTAGCTTTTGCTCCCTTCATAACTGAGTTGTCAATATAACTAATTTCATTTCACTGTAATAAAGATGAAATGAATTCCAATCCTGCTCCTATATCAGTTACAACGTAATTTTATTCAGCTGAGACATTTCATAAACCTGCTGAAAGTAAGAACTGCAGACGCTGCTGAGGCAGGATATGGAGGCAGGGAAGAGGTACTGCAGAAGAAATTTACAGGTTTTGTCTCCCCAGCTTTCCTTGCATTGGTGTGCAAGACAAAAAGAATTCAGCGACTATCAGTTTTCAGCACCAGCTTGTAGAGCTGACAGTAAGAAAATGTTCTTTTGCATCCAAATTGAGTACATTTGTTCTAGAATTTATTAAGACACAGTAAACAAAGAAACTTACAGAGCCACATCCTGTTCTTTATTCAGGTTGGATGAAGGCTTCATTTGGCATCATGGAAACTAGAATGACTGCACTGGGCTAAACCAAAGGCCTGTGAGTCCCTTTATCCAATCTCTGCTCCTAGTCAGAAATGAGGCTTAAGGAAGGCATTTGAGAAATAGGGTGAGCATAGAGCATTGCTGCCTGCAGCAGTGACTGGTATTTCATTGCTGCTGATAAACACACAGAGAACAGAGTCTGGTGGTCTGAGCACAGAGCTGGGAGCTGTGAATCCGCTGTTTCAGTCCTGCCTCTGTCACCAAGGTTACTTGTGCATCGCTGTGTCCCAGCTCCTGTGTGCGGGTGGCAAACCTGCCTTCAAGCCTCTGCACTGCAGAGGCACACACAGCCCATGTTCACGTAGGCACTACCACTCAGGCGGGTTTTGATCAAATCTGGTATTATGGGGAGATTTGTTCCTCCCTTATGAGCTCCTCAACATCTGTGATTGTTTCCTGAAGAGCTGCATAATATCCCACGGCACTCTTCCCTGTTCCCTCCGACTCCTCTGTTTGTCACATGGTGTCATCACTGGCCTTTGTGGTCCTTGCGCTTTGTCCTAAGCTTGTCATCCCTCAGTTTCTACATTCAGGAACAGCAGACTCAATGCCAGGTAAAAACTGTGCAGATACTTTCCTGTGTAGCCCAAGTCCAGGTCAATCCATCAGGTAGCACAGAGAGGGAGACTCTTTCAAATGTCCCTGCTGAAGCTGCCAAAGAAAAGGTGACGCTGTTAAGATTCCAGTAAAACCAAAAAGATAACGTTGAAGACACCTTCTTAAAAATTCCTGTTAAAAATTCTGTTTAGAAGCTGTATTTCACATTGCTTCAGGGCTACTTGCAATTCTCAGCATGATGAGATTGCTCCTGAATGGATCCTCAGAAACTGAATCCATCAGCTGCAGGCCCACTTCTGGTGAGTTCACAGTTTCATCATTGCTCCTGAAAGTCTGTCACCTCCTCCTCCACAACCATCTTTCCCATCTTCATTGGTTTACCATCCCTTCAGAAACACCACGTGGAGCACTGCAAGCTCCACACTCAGGGCACAACTCAGAGCATCACAATGCAGGCAGGTAAATAAGGAGTTGTCAGAACTCTCTATTCCATTTTTAACCTTTAAATGCAGAACCTTTACCAGTGATTTCTGCAAGCTGACTCAAGGGGGCTGGATTGAAGGCCAGATTTGAGGAACTTCTCCCAGATCCTTGCACCTCAAGTTAAGCAGAACCCTGGAGAGCTCCTCCTCCTCCCTGTGGCCTCCAGCTGTGCTTGGGCACAGGGCAGGTGTGCACAAGAACTGGAGGAAGCCACATGCAAATCAGGGTAACCAAATATGTCTGACCCAGGGGGAAGCTAGTAGGAGTGCAGAGCTAGGCAAAGGGAAGGGAGCAAATAGACTGGAACACACAGGCCCTGGAATATTGGCATGTCAAAGGGCTGTGTATAGTAAATAAATAGAGATATGCATGTTTTAGCAGTTTCCCTAGGGTGAAGTGAGTAGGAGTGTGTTCAAAGAGTAGTATTTGCTTTATACTGTCCTGTGAGCACAGGTTCAATATATACATTAGGAAGTACATATAGGGTGTATGTTTGATCAAGGAATTTAGACAATAACCTGAGTAATTGGCAGCATACACCAAATCCCATCACTCTGGTTCCAGTGCCAAGTTCTTTCTCACTATTACAAATTTGCAAGCAATTAAAATGGCTACTTAGTTACATTATGTTATTACAACCAACATCACTTGTCAAGTATTTTAAATAGGAAAACTGATGTTAGTTGTGCATTATCACCCAGGTAAAAATCACACCCCTATTGTTAAGCATGCACAACAATATACTATTAACATGTTTAATGTGATTGCTTGAAAGAGCGGTGTGGTTTTCTTTTACATTTGTACTACATCCTCTGTTATTATTTTGCACATAATTTTTTTTTTCTGCTATAAAGAGGATCCAACAATTTTGCAAACCAGCCTCATCCCTAGAATGCTGTAATTTGACAATTTCAAGGCTTTTCAGCTCAGACCCTTGCATGTATGTCATATATCGCATTGCAGATTTCATCCAATAGTCAAAAATGTACTCTCAATGCAGTATCATCTTATCAGTATTCTAGCACCATAAGCTTTCTCACTGCAAGCAGGGGACTGTTCATTACAATGAAACTGAAAATGGAATAACTGAAGGATTGATTTATATGACCTTCACTCAGGAATGTTCTAATTCTGACATAATCTCTCTGACTGAAATCCTAAACATTGTATAATTTTGATTTATTACCCTTAAAAGAAGGAGCCTGCATCTGTAGATCCACAGAATACCTGGCATGAAAAAGGAATGGTGCAAAAGCTCAGGAAGACTGCTAGAAAATGCAGATTGATCATGTGACTTTACTCCAAACATTGTCTCAGCCAGCAAATCCATGAACGGAACTGAATGCAAGTGGAAAAACATTATGCGGATGTTTTCACAAATCCACTCCTGTCACTCGGAAATCTCTCACAGTTATATACGTTTTATAGCAAAGATAAGAGCATGTTAGTAAGTTCAAGCATGAAACAGTCTGTTTACTAAAGGCTGCAGGAAATGTTTATTAAACCAGCTAATTTATGGCAAAACAGGGCCAGAACTTGATACACTCCACAAAAGCCTGCTTTACCAGGCAGCTGTTTCCCTCCCACACCAACAGAGTAACCCACTCCGTGCTATTCTGTCCTCACATCTGCTGCTTGGGAGCCAGGAGAGGCTTGTGAGGGTGTGAGGGCACATTGGACCTGACTGCTCAGGTGAAAGCCAGAGCAGCCCTACAATGTGCTGCTTAACAGCTGATATCTTTAAAGCAAAGCAGCTGGATCTAAATCAAGTAGAATATTCTTAAACTGAAAGGTGAATCAGGCTGGTTGTCACTTCTTCGATTATTTTGGTGAGGTAAAGAGAGTAGTTAGAAGAAAGAGCAGATAGAAACTATTCACAACAAACTGGTTGATAAATGTACATTAAAAGCCCACTGATCACAGTCTTAATGCCCTGCGGGAAGTGAAATCAACAGGTCAATTTAAAGCAGACTAACAAAAAGAAATCTTCCCCCCACCCGTGCTTTTTTTCTGTTCTTAATGTTTGGTAAAATGAATGCTTGCCTCCTTTCCTCCCACACACTCAGCTCACAGTTCCCACTTAGCCATTTCTCAGCCCTATTTTAGACAAATCTTTATCTTATCATGCTTCTCCTGCAAACCTTTCTCCTCTAGAGCATTTAACATCCTCTTATTTCATAAAACTCACCTTTTACAAGTGGTACCTAATCAGTCTTACTTTGTACTAGCCAAGAAATGGAGGGGTTTATTTTAGAAAAAAAATATTGTTATTCAGTGAATTTTGTGGCAGGTATGAATTGTTTTATTCTAGCAGATGGTAGTCTCCTCTATGCAGGAACATTTGTCTGCTTCACTGTACTGCACAATGCATATTCTTCTCACCTATGAATGGGCCTGTTCCTTATTACTTCCAAAGATCAAACGTTACACAATTCCTCCAGTATGGAGCTGCAGTCTGAGCTACAGCTACTGCAGCCACTGTAAAAGCACTACAGACTCAGAAAGATTATTCCTTCCTTCCTGAATACATCAGAGTGGATATACCAGGAACTAAATTTGTGCTTAGGGATAGCAGGAAGTGCCTGATTCTTTTTATGTACTTGAAGAAAGGGAGGGGGGAAAAAAAGAAAAAAGATAAAAAACCCCTCGAACAAACGGGGAAAGGATGACATAAAAAAGAAAAGAGAAAATGATAAAAAGGAAAAAGAGATACTTGGGTGGAGTCATATTTAGGACATTTATTCCTTGAACTATATATGGACAGTTTTCAAAATAAGGAAATAAAGTATATATATATATATAAAAGACTGTGTTCTACTAGAATGACATAAAGGCTTGTAAGCAGCGGACAAAAGAAAAAAAAGCATATTATTTTTGTAATCAATTAGCACATCAACCCGTAGGAATACAATACAGATAATTTTTGATTCTTCAGACTAGAAAACTTAACACAAAGCCCACTTCTGCAAACCAATCCTGGCATACTTGATTTTCAGCATGAGCTGTTTATTGAATTCTCAAATGAATGTATTTATCATTAGGAAAATCAAACCAGCAGAGGAAGTAATATAGTCTTAGATTTCCCAATGGTGAATTAATTAGCGGAGTCAATTCTGGCCTCAGCCTGGTATCTCATCCACCAGACAACACTCACTTCCCACTGTAATGACAGATGATTGTAAAAGCTTAACACTGTTTTGCCAGTGCTGGTAAAGCTGATAGGGATGGGAGTGAAGGGCAGCTTGGTATCTTCTTCAACCAGTGGCAAACTACTCAGTATGAGAGGTTAAGAACCACTTTATTAGGATGATTATCATTACCCTCAACAACAACTATAAAAAGCTCCAAGTCAAATGGTTCTGACTCACTTGTTGAAGGGTAATACCATCTATGGAGGAAATTCTGGATGTGGGCTGTCACCAGTGGCTAATCCCCCTGGAACAGGTGCACAGCAGTTTGCCAGTCCCATATCCCAGCAGGGCTGGGAGCCAGGGCATCCAGCTCACAAAAGAGATGCCCACTGGAAAGCAGGTGGAACAAAAGAAGAAGGGCCTGTCTTCATGTTTCTACCAAGTGGCTTCCACTTGTAAAGTTTTGGTGACTAGAAAAATTTGGAAGTTATTCTCTGCTCAGTGTGCATCAGCAGTAATACCCTACTTGTTCTTCCTCAATAGCAAGTTCTCCTGGGCTACTGCAGCAGCTCTAGAGTGAAAGACTTTTGGAGGCAGTATGTTTGCAATTGCAAATTCAACAGATTCTCTATAAACTGGTGACTGTTAATATAAAATATTTTAAAACTAAATGCCTAAGTACCAGATCAGTCCAACCTGACTAAGGTCAAAAAACATTTGTCAAATCCATTCAGGACAGAAGGCAGAAATATTCCAAAACTGACTTTCAAATGAATGAACAATGAATACAGACTGAAAATCTCAACTCTGGCAGACACTGAACTCAGTGTCATTTGATCTGCAGTAGCACTTGGGTGTCTGAGTAGGTTTGCTGAAACAGAAGGAGACCATTCCAAAAAGATTGTTCAGCTAGTCCAAACTAGTAGCTTCTGAGTAAAAGAAAAACATTTTATTACATTATAAGGAATATAAATAAAATAATAAATTCTTCACTAAATAAGGTACACCTATTAAAAATTACATATTGCAGAGTTAGAAAGGACCCTATAATCAGACCTTCACTAGACAGATGGAAAGACTTCTTAAAAGGATTTCTTTTCAATCTGTAATACAACACACCTTTCAATATAATATTTCTGTCCAATTAAAATTGTTCTATTGATGGAGAGTCTATTATAGTTTTATTATGATTATAATTTAGTGTAAACTTGTTGTATTCATTATTAACTGTAAAAAATGTAAATACTAGTAATTATTAAACTTGAAAACAATGAAAAAAGAAAAAAAAGAAGGAAAAAGATAGCAAAAAAAGAGGGAAATGAAGCTGATTAAATGTCTGGTTGCCATTGATTGCCAATAGCTGCTAGTGTTAGATTAAGAGGTTATTTTATTGTCCTTTACAGCCAAGCTCAGCCATGCTCCATTCAATAACCAATAATTTATGTCTTTGAGTTAATAATAATTACAATAAAAATATTCCCCATTTTCTGGCATGCTGTGTTTATTTTAGGATATTAACACAGCAATCCAAATACAACACGTAAAACTCCCTCAGGGTTTTCTGTCTCACATCCCAGACCTTCTGTTTCTTTATAAGCTTTAACAGCCACAGTTAGAAGAGATATAAATAGTCTGAAGCACAAGAGAATCTCTCTTCCCTGACAGAATCTTTATTTACAAGCTCTGCAGACCTAAGCAGGTCAAACAGTCCCTTGCTGGCAGGTTAATAAGGCCCACCTGCCAAATAAACCCACCAGTGAACTCCACAGGGCCTACATAAATCCAAAGCGCTTGGAACAAGATTTTCTTCCTAGGAATCATACTGAGATGGGATGCTTATAGTTCAAAAGGGGGTCATCTTTCAAACTGCAGAGTGCTTGTCTGCCTGGCACACACATGAGTGTGCAAAAGGTTTGAAAAAACCACGGCTTTTACCTTCAGAAGACATCATTATTTAACATTCATATTTCAATATTGCTTACAGGACACCCACATGCTGAGGGCTTCTCTGCTGGTTCCATGTGAACATGTAAGGCTTGTAAGTCTCTGCCCTTGGACTTTTTAAAGGGCAAGTATAGTTGGGTCATAAATTAAATATTTAAAAATATTAAAGACTTAACATACAATTAATTAACTATGCCACTAAAAGAAAATGAAAGAATATGATTGGTTATTTAAACCAACCTAGAAATTAATTCTCAGAAGCCAAAGTAAGTTTTTGAATGAATATTAACAATTATCAAAGTGGAATTCCTTTCTGAGACCTAAGTTGTTTGAACACAACTCGTGGGTAAATATTTCCCATTGTATCAATGACTTCTTTATGTTCTTTCCTGAATCAGCTGGGCCCAGCACCTGTCTCAGTGTGGACATATCCACAGACTTCTGAAGAGGCCCACTTGCTATGTTTATATTGCACTGTAAAAAGCATCTCCAAGGCATCCTTCAGATTTCTGTTAGCTGTTCATACAGTCAGCAAAGTGGTAAATTCTGAGCACACGCCTCATAATTTATTAGGATGGCACCAGACAGGTGAAGGCAGACAGTGGATTGTAGCTGGGCAGCAGAAGCTCTCTGGCTCAAAACACCAAAGCAGAACTTAGGATGCACTCATGAAGGGAGCTGGTTTACGTTTGCACACCTGGCTGAGAACTGCAGAAATGCCTGAGCTGGTTCACAAACAGGTAAATGCCCCAGCCTTAGAGATGGTAAAGGTAATCAGGAAAATGCAGCTGGAGAGGCAGCCGGTGTGCAGTGGGCAGGGATCACAAGTCCCACTCTAATGAGCCAGGGAACATCTGATGAAGTTCTTTAATTTACTGTGAGGGATATATCTGTATGAGGCCTGCAGGTTGCCTGCCTGTAAAAATCCTTGAGGACAGGTTACAGGCAAATCAGGGAACACATAAAAAAGCTTGAAGCTCTTTGTTCCTGCAGGTCTGCAGTGCACTAGACCATAGTACCCACAGGCACTGGAAATTACGGCTGTATTAAAGCATACATGACTGGGGCTGCAGAGACTACTTATTGATAAGTACATCTATTTGCCAGAGTCATTCAAAAATACGAGTCAAATGTAATAGTTTTACAAGTGTAGGTGAAGTAAGGAACACATGTAGAGTGTGCATTTGAGATGGTATGTTGTACAAAGCACTTGGTTGCACTTGGAAGGCCTTGAATGCATTCCTTTGAAGGCTTTGAATGTCAGATTACCAGAGAGAAAGCTCAGTTTCAGGATCCTGGTACTGCAGCTCTTGGTGATGTTATCAGTGGTGTACTTTTACTAAGAGGCAAAAGTACTTCTTCTGGGCCTCTGAAGCACTTCTGGACTGAGACAGAAGCTGGGGCTTTGAATCACAGGCCCCTTGATTCTCAATGCCATTGAAGTGCCTATCACATCTTGTGGAACCAATGGAAACAGCTTTGAAGAACCAGCTCAGAACCAGAAGATGCACATAACATCAGCCTCTTAGTAAACACTACATGCACAGTTGCTGTAGCAATTGCAAAAGGAGGAGCGTTCAACTCCCAGTGGCTTGTGTCCATGGGAATGATGCTATTCTTAGCACAGTGGTACTACAGCCAGGCCCAGCTTCAGTGTGAGACAACAGAGAGTGGGTGAATCTTCATGCAGGCAGTGTCCTACACCCTGACCAAGCCCAGCACGTTTCTCCTCTGCTGGGTCCATCCTTGGTTTGAATCACAGTTTAATTCAGCTGCTGTAAATGCAGCTGGGACAGCGCGATGTCTGGGTGCAGATCTGGCACTGGAGCCAGGAGTGCCTCGGCAGGGTCAGGGCTGTGTGTAGGGCTGAGCTGCTGGCAGTGGAGCGCAGTGTGACTCCTGCAGGCAGCCCAGCAGCCAGGGCTGCCTCACCGAGCAGTGGAGCTGAGGAGCCCCTCAGCGCTGCGCCGGCTGGCACCGCGCACGCTCCGCCTCATTAACAGCAACTGAAGCGAGCAAACACAGCTTACAGCAGGGAGCGTATCCAGCTCGAGTGGAAGGACACTGGAAAATGCACAAGAAACACATCCCACTCCTTTCAGCTTTCACAGCAGTGATGGCACAGGTGAGAATTTAGCAGATAGGCCTGCATTTGCAAACCTGCTCATCCTGCGCCTCACATCCAGTTGTTTCAGCCCTCATTTGTCAAGTACATTGCACATACTCAACACCAGTGTATAACAAGTGCTAAGCATCTTATATAAAGTCTCTAAATAATTCTTGAAATTAGTGGCAATTTCTGAAAATGCCTGTCAGTGAGCATTTTTCTCAAGGCATATACACTGAGTAAATAGGATATGATCACAACTACAATTTCTCAATACAGGAAATTGCCAGTCACCAATATAATTAAAAACAGTTCATGTGATCAAATTAATCATTCAAAAAAGAGCAATTACTGTTAACAGAATAATGGCATGCCTTAAGAAAGAATGAAATAACCTTTAGGACCGACATAGTTACCCTCACCACTCTGTACTGAGGCAGCAAAGATTAATACATGTGCAAAATAAAACACTGCATTAGCATCTGCTGAAAACAGTACTAGCATTATCTATCTGGCCTATTCAACCCTTAACAAACTTTCTTCTTTGGCCCCAGCAGAGAGTGGATATATCATGAGTCACTTCTCTGCCAAAATGAAAAAAAATACCACTCTTCAAAACTTCCACTGCTCTATAAATTACCACATTGTGATTATCACTGACCAATAATTACATGAAGATTAAACATAAGTCAGCAGTTTGAAATGCAGAAGAATTTAACATTCAAGCCTATATTACAGGTCCTCGAAAGCCAAGACTTGGCTTGTTAAGGCTAAAGCTTAACTCTGTAAGATCTAGAAATGCAAACATATTGCAAAAAGCTATATTTTTGCTCTGTTGTGCTAAACATTAATTCTGATTATAAATATATTCTGAATTTTATACTTCTAAATGAGATTAATTTTATGTTTAGAAACACAGTAACACTATGCTCTTAATAGAGAGCAGAGTTAATATATTTTGAATGTTCAAGCTGTGTGTTTCTACAAAGATTAGATTTATTTTATTCTGAATGTCAGCAATGTTTAAATGAAGTCATACTGATGGGGAAGATAATTAGAGACATACAACTTCTATAGATAAATTTATTGATTCAGTGAAGTTACTTATACCAAGATGAAGCATGTTAGCTGCTGAGAACTGGTATACAGCTGGTTTTTATCATCCCAACACTGGAAAACAGCAGGGACATACTCCTCAATTTTCCTTTCCCGTGGCCTCTGTCTTGCCCTGAAGATGTATCCCACTCCCTCATGTGTTTAACTTTCCTCTTCCTTTTGCTCCCTCAATTACACTTCCTTCTGCTCAACACAAATGGTGCAAACACAAATAGGTATTTGCAACAAAAGTGACATTTACTCATTCTTTTCCTGTCTGAAAACAGACCTGGTAAAGAGGCTGGTGTAACTCGTAGTATGAAGAAGATTCACATTTAACTGTGTTTTTTCTTAAGATAATTATATTTTGCTCTGATTGGCATTTAAGCCATAAACTGTAGCTGCACTTAAGATGTCCCTCATTTGGATAGAGACTAATTCTATTTCAAATTCTCTAAGTGGATTATTTTCTTTTTCCCAAGGAATCAAATTACTATTAAAAAATACCATTAGTCCATTTTTATATGGGGATACACAAACTCTAAAAAGTCTGTATCTGCTCATTTTCAAGATAATTTAAAAGTGATTCTAAGACACATCAAATTTTTCAAGTAACAATTTAAAATGAATTTTCATTCAAATTAATGAGCAAATACATGTTCAAGTTCTCTAGAACAAATTTACTACGATCATTTTACAAGGAATGTGCTACAATTGATATAAAATATTTTGAAACACTGATTTTAAATTTCATATTTCATTGTTTCCTAATTCTAGAACAGCAGCTTCCCATGTCCATATTAAACAGCATGCAATATGCTGCATGGTCAAAGACACAAATACATACATGCTGATAAAGATTTTTCTTAACAGTTGTGATGATACACAGACTGACATGCTAAAGATCAGTGTCCATCTCTGGCTGTAATGAACATAGCTAAGGGTAGGTTCAGACAGGATGCAAACAACTCTCTGTCAATCCAGAGAAAAACAGGGACTGGTGGCCAAAGTCAGTGCACTGGTGATGAGCTGCCAGCATGAAACTGTCGTGGTGATAGTGGGGATAACACTGAGCAGGTATCTCTGTATCAGTGCTACATCAAAACGGGACAATGGGCAGCATTAACTTTATCAGTGTATTCATGGTTTGAACTCATGGTAATGTCTTCAGTGTTCACCCTTAATATGTGGAAAAGTCTGTGAAAGAAGAAAAAACTGCATCTGTAGATTCTATATGGCCTAATACAGTACTTATCTCATTCAACACCTTAGTACCATAAACACTGCAAACATGCTGTGCTGCTCTAGGAATCTGGGAATATCTGATTAACACATGGAGTACACTCATTTAACTTTGGTTTAGCACTACTTTGAGCTAACATTTCCACCAAGATAATCTGCATGCAGGAAAATACATACTAGACAAATTATTATATAAAATCCTAAAACAAAAATAAAAATGGGTACAAGAAAGGAATTTAGAAAGCAGTCAACCCTTAGCATCTATGCAGGAGAGAAATGTAGACACAAGTCTCCTGCCACAGAGATCCAAGTGAGATTAAATGTGCTCTGTCTTTGCTATTTGCCTTTGCCAGGGGAATGGCAAAGCTTCTGCACAGGGACTTGCTGGTCCCCATCACTTCTAATGGCAACCAGTACCCCAAAATATGCCCCATCCTTTGTCAACAGCAGTGACCAAGCTGTCCCAGAAGGGAGCTCTGCACTGCTGCACAGAGCAATGCCACACACACTGCTTGTTCCTGAACTCTGTCTAACACAGTGAAACTGCAGCAGCTGCAGTGCAAGGCCTTGGCATGTCCTGCACTCACTGTCCCTGCAGTGGCAACAAAACAAAACTTCCTTCACCTTCAGATCTGCAGCACGTGCCTAAAGCTCTGACTTCAGCTAGTTGAATAAGTGATCTTGAAAAAGTGCTTGAATTGCAAATTGTCTTTCGGCCTAGTAACTAATTGATAATCTCCAAATATTTAAATGTTTCTAGGGCAGCATGCTACCACCACATTTATTTAAATGCCTTTGAGTTGAAAGAGGGATATTAATTGCGATACTGTTTAACACAGTATATCCATAAAAGTTGAAAATAAGCAATAAAATTTAGTCACCAAAGGAAACAGGAGTCACTAATAAATGAATACTTTTATTGCTCTAGTTGTGCAGCTTTGATATTTCTTGGATAGGCCATTGAAACCAAAACTGCTGAAAAATATGGGCTAATTTAAAATCACAAGGAAATATAATGAAAGAACAAAATCTCCAACAGGTTCAGCCTGGGAAACTGACTACTAGAAACTGATTAGAGGACATTTCCTTCAACTCTTTCAAATCTATGGCTCATGTGTAATGCAGCATGCCTGTGATTTGTCAGCACAAGTTTATTCTGCACTGCATATTTATTGACACCTCGAGAAGTTAAAGCTTTTTTAACTCAGTTTTCAGAAGTGTCATATAACTATACCCCCTTGCAAAGGACGAGCCTCTTTGTGTACTGCAGTGGAAAAGTGAGGTATCTTTATTATCACAATGAGAGCTTAAAGAAATGGCCAATTGTTTTGAAAATTAAAAAATCTGCAAGCACAATTTTTATTTAAAGGGTTAAGACATTGGACAAGTTTGCACCAGAGTTTATCTACAATACAAACTGGTGGTATTCCAGTTAAACGTATTAACTCCCAGCAAAAGTTTTCCTGGCAGTCTGCATGGTGGGTTTATCAGGAGGTAATTACACAGTTGCAAATCTTGGTCTCACAGACAAGGCCAGATATCTGCAGGAATTGTAAGGTCTAAGGAAGATTTGTCACCTTGACCATGATAACAAAATCCTTCCACTTACACCTTAAAGAACTGACACAGAAGGCAAACATAGGAGTTGTGTTATCTATAGGATATTATATTAGTGATAATACAAAATGAAGACCTGTTTCTCCTTTGTAAGTCATACATAAAGATGAATTTATATCATCAGGCCTGCACAAAGAATTTATTCCCAAGAGAACGTAGATAAAGTATTTGTATCACACAAATTATTGACAATTAATGTTTCTTATGGAAGTTGGGTTTTTTTGGAGGGGAACAGAAAACACCCCTGCATACATGGCATGCTTTGTACTTTCAGTACATTAGATTTCTTGTTCAGCTATGAAGAAAAGCAAGCCTATATTCCCTTACGAAAACAACAGGATTCACATACTTGTACATCTATTTATTTATATTGATACTGATGTCTCTATTTTTAATTAGAGAGGATCTTTAGTTTTTCTGCATTTAACTGAACTTTAGAAAGGAAGCTGGATAAAACTGTCACGACTCTTAATCCAAATTAGCTATTTTAAAATGTAACAGCACTTTATCTTTCTCTTTAGTGCTGTAAACACATTCGGAAACTAAGTCTTGTTTGTCTAACACCTTAGAGATAGTGTATTTTTTTTTCTCAGAAAGGCTGTAAAACAAGTTAAGCTACCTTTATCACTGCAGACAGATCTCCTCCAGCCACCTTCAGCCTAGAGTTTTAATCAGCTAATGATTAAGATTTTCATTACTAAGTACTTAGCACTAAATTTGCACTGTTCCACTGCTAACTGCCATGCAGCCACCATTAAACACTCACCTAAAAACATCAACAAACTTTAACATATGAAAGTAAATTAAGGATCACGTAAGAAAATAAACAGACTGAGCCTTTCTGCAACAGATGGCCTAATTTGACCATTATCCATGAAGTATGATGCTGGTGTGTTCCCCTCCCTCAATTATCATCTGTTTACCTTCGGCAGGAGTTGCCATAGGTCCTTAGCTACCAGGTTAATACAGTATCCATAGCACCGAGGAACTCTATTCTCCGCCTCGTACACAAACACAGGTCCTCAGTGCTTGTAAATCCTTTATTAAACCACTGAAGGCTTGAGCAACCTGGCCATTACCTGCTTTACATTATCTGGTGCAACGGTTCATGAGAATATTTGTTCCTAATGTAAAATGACGGCTCTTTAACGATTTGACCTCAAAAAAAGAAAAGAAAAAAAAAGCTGTGTTTTCAATTGGCAAATTGCAAGCACATGTACTTATTTTGATGCAATCTTTAGAAAAAAATATAACCCAAGCCAGACTTCCAGAAGAGACGGCCCGGATAATTTGCAGCCAGGCACACTTCGGTTCTTACAACCATTCGACAGCCTCCAAATTGGGTGCAGTTGTACGGAACGTCAAAACATTTGGCTTAAATCAGGATTTTCAGAAAGCGCACGTGTACGGTGGCTGAGGCCAGCGGTGAGGAGAACACTTTTCAGCCGGCCAGGGGAAGATAAATAATAATATAAAAATATTTAAAACTAAACGTTTTTCGCCGTCCTCTGTATATTATTCCCTTTCAGGGAGGTAAGAGGGGGACGGAGGTGGGTTTAACGCGTTCTTGCACACCTTGGGACGGCTCACGGCCAGCATCCCCGTACCCCAGAGGAAACCAATACTAACAACATAAAAATGTTTTTTAAAAAGCGTTCCCCACCGGGGTGGGCGGGCCTGGCCGCGCTCTCACCCACCTGGGGGCGGCGAGCCAGGCTCCCCAGAGCGGGCCTTCCCTCCCTCCCCTGGCAGCGGGCGCGGGCTCGCGTCTCGGCCGGGCGGCCCCGCTCCCGGCCCCGCTCCCGGCCCCGCTCCC